>JAHWLE010001534.1:0-10693 GCA_024679135.1 Phytophthora foliorum | reverse complement strand
CGTTGCGTTGCGTCTAGCAACGTAAATCACCTCCTTCACAACGAGCACTTGGCCAGTCTCCGTCACGTACCTCTTCAGCTGCTGCTCATACTCTGTCCATGTCTTGTGCTGCTGCTGAAAATGCGGGACGCTGACTAACACGTCCTCATCTACCTCTTCGAACGAGCGCTTCTTCCCTTGGTGCGGTGAGGTCTCACCACCCCCGCTATCCGATTCCCCTTCAGCGTCATCATGTTCTTGGCCGTGCTCTTCTTCACACTTCTCTTCTTCACCTTCATCTATTTCATCTCCTTCGCCACCAATATCTTCCTCCCCTTCATCCTGCATCCCGTCGTCTCCACTCATAGCATGTGAACCAAACTCCTTCGCACCCTCTTGAGCACGCTCCTCGCTCGCACGCTGCCTAGCAGCGGCTTTCTCGGACCGAGTGCGAGGGTGTCGACTGCTCGCACGGCGAACAGCCTCTGCTGCAGCTTCAGCTTCTCTGCTTACTCTGGCAGCGTCAACTTCAGCCGCACTCGCCGCTGCGCGAGCCTCTTCCTCTCTTAGCGCTTCCTCCTCCACCATCAGCTTGATGTTGGCCGTATTGTGCGTGCGTGCCATAGCGGTGTCGTCTTCGTCCGGCTTCACGGCGTGCTTCGATCGCGCGAGAACTGTCGCGTGGCCAATTGCCCCCCAGATGAGTGGCTGGCAGAAGAAAGAAAAATAAAATCTAGTATAGAAAACGGTATTATAAATACCTGTTCAATACCTGTTTGCATACCTGCTCGATACCTGCTCGAAAAAAACTGGACGCCAGCTCGGGCGTAGTCGACCACGACAACAAGATCCCATACGTGTATTATCCAAATCGTTTGGCGCAATTCATAATTCTGGTCTCATTTTGCAAGGGATACTGGGCCCCACATTCCCCAAACTATGGCATCAATAGACTATTATCGCGTGCTCAACGTCGCCAGGTAGTGCTCTCCATTGCCCTCGCTCGTTGTGCCCGTGCTGTGGCTCACTTTGTACACGCGTAACCTAGAACTGCATCGGCTAAGGAGATCAAGGCCGCCTACTTCCAGCTTGGTACGTCTGGCAAGGGATTTTGATCTGTGCTTGGTCTAACGAGTGTTGTGTGGCCTATTGCAGCCAAGTCACTGCATCCAGACGTGACCGGCAATGACGAGACCAAGGCGGAGCGCTTCAAGCACGTGAGTGAGGCCCATTCCGTACTCTCAGACCCTCAGAGACGACGTAAATACGACGCCTCCCGACCAACGCAGAACTTCCGCTCGTACGACACATCAGGGATGACACAGCACCCGTACGCGGCTACAGGAGGGGCCCCGGACCTCAGGGCACGTCCCATGTACGGCATCAATGAAGAAGTGTGGCTCGCACACCATTACGGGCCAGGAGCTGCGAAACGCAACGGGATGCCGCCGCGCTATTACGGCATGAACGTGGTGGAGGAAAAGCTCGAGGAGCAACGGGAACGCATTCGTCGTCGCCAACGCCATTTCAAAATGAGCCGCACGTCTGGATACTTCATGCGGCGCGAAGCTCGACTCAAGAAGCACGAGGAAGAGCAGGCTGAGGCTCAAGAGAAGCGGGGAGAGGGGAACGGCAAGCCCGACGACCGCTGTGTCATCTCCTGAGACGACATTGAAAGACCATGTAGACCGACCACTAGAGAGAACGCCTATCTATTCTGAATTTGAGCTAGCAAGGAGCGTCAAGTATTCCCAAGGCCGCTTGGCAATGCGTGAAGGCCGAGAGCGTACGAATACAACCTGGCATCAATGGCATCCTTTTCACGCAGTTTGCGAGCTTCCAGCCAATCCACAAGACCTTCCAGCGGTGCGTGCACGACGTGAATGATCTCGTCAGGTTCCAGCTGCTGCTTGAGCGGCTGCTGCTGCTCTTCCTCTCGCACCTCCACCAGCAACAATCGGCATTTTCCATTGGTGACGCCTTGGTCGTTCACCATGGGCGGACCCATGCGCAGCACACGCGAGCCGACGTACCCCGTCTCCTCCTTGAGCTCGCGCATGGCAGCCACTTCCGGTTCCTCTTGTGCATCAATTAGCCCGGCCGGCAGCTCCAGCACCCACTGCCCCACTGGCGGACGGAACTGGCGGATCAAAACGACGCGTGTCGGAGCTCCTCGCTTGGTCAGGAACGGGAACACCACGACGGCGTCACATACTTCCTGTTGCTGCGTTGTCTCTGCATCGGATGAGCTCTTTGGGTAGGTGGTCGTGCGTTCCAGGCCTGTCCAATGTCGCTCCGAGCCTTGGGCGTCCAGGAACAGGATGCGCTTGAGACGGATCCACGGATTCTCGAACAGCGTGTGCTCCGAGACGACCCGCGGGAGTTGATTGTCGCGTCCAGAGGAGGAGAAGGAGAGACACGAAGCAGCACTTGGAGACGGGCGGAAGACGGTGCGCATTGAGCGGCGACCAAGTCGCAGCATGGCACCGATGAGCTCTGTGAACCGCACACCAAGAACGGGTAGGGTAAGAGGCGATAGTGAAACCAAGTGAAAAACGATTTAGGTCGGCGTCGATTGTTGTTGAACAGCTTCATCGGTCAGTTTCTCTATGCACGAAATTGTTCTCTAGCGGTTCTCCACGACAACAGGCAGGGAAAACTTGGTTTGCACGTCTAGATACGCCGGACACACCACGCGCACCTCGAACTCGTATTTGCCTGCGAACAGTCAAAGCCAATGTTATTAGTATGGAGTTCAACAAACATATCGAGCAAACAAGCGTACCTGGCGCCTCGGGGCCCAAGAAGCCTGCTTTTTGAGTGGCCTGCTGCGATAAGTCCACGCACTAGCATCACAGCAAAAAGTGTCGTCAGAAAAGAAACAGGGTAACAAAGCAAGCAGACGCCTACCTTCCAAGCCGTATACAGACGACCAGTCCCCTTGTCCATGACGAGGAACCACACGTGCTCCTTGCGGAACGGGCTCTTTGGATCCACGTGATCGTACATAGTAGCGGCCAGCGGCGCCGCCTCGCCTGCTTCGAGGTGCTGACGCTGCAGGGTGGTCTGCAGAGTGAGCCAGTCTCCAGGCTGGATGTTGGGCTCGTCGAGAACAGCCAGCGTCGTGCCTTCCAGGTGCAGCTTCGGGAGTTTTCCTTCCACAGCAGCAATGCGCTCATTTTGGTCACGCAGCGCGGTCTCATCAGGGACAAAACTGCCCTGTGCGATGCTAGACAGCAGCGACAGCGCACGCAGCAGCGGGATGGCAGGGTACGCGCGCTTCACCAAGTTCTCAGCTGCGATCGTCGCGAAGATGTCCGCGAGGAACGGCAGCTCCAATAGCACCTTCTGAAACCGCTGGTCCACCCACGACGGACGCGACACGCCGCGGAGCTTGTCCCGACGAAGGTACTGGTACAGCGCCAGCATGTTCTCACGAGCCACCGGGTCCGGGTGCTTGCGGATACGTCCGATGACCTCACCAGGCAGCGCCTTGGCAGCTTCCATCTTCTTCGCCAGCTTGTCGTGCGTCTTTGCACGGAGCTGAGCCTCGTTCCTTGCCTCGTCCTGGATGCCTGCTGCAGGCCCGGCCATCTCGTCACACGACAAGAGCAGCTCGACCACGTCGTGCACACTCATCTTCTCGGTCAGGGCGTCCACGAAGCTGGCGCGGGTGGCACGCGAGATGTGCGTGCGGTCGCGTCGACCCGCGCGCTTCTGAAGCCAGTACACAAGGTACGCGAGGCCAGCGAAGACGAGTCCGAAGTACAGCAGCACAAAGACCGAGCCGGCGCTGCCGCTCGTGCCGCTGAACGCCGACGCGAACGCCACGTTCATGAGCATCGACTGGCGGCCGTCCGGGTGGCCGTACTTGCGGTAGTTCTCGATGCTCGGCGGGTCCGTGAGCGCCTCGTACGCCTTGGTCACGCGCGCGAACTGGGCCGTGGCCTGCGGGTTGTGCAGGTTCTTGTCGGGGTGGAGCTGCCTGCCTAGCGCCCTGAAGGCCTTTTTGATCTGGCGAGAGGAGGCCGAGTCGCTCACGCCCAAGATCTCGTACGGGTCGAACACGCCCGACGTGTCCACGCTCTGCAGCGCCGAGAGACAGCGCCATAGCAGCATCGCAGCGACGGACAAGAGCGCCACGTGCAGCACGAACCCGCGCGAACGCAGCTTCTCTGGCGTGCGCACCACGCGGAACAGCGTCCAGACCACGGCGGGGACGACGTACAACGCCAGCATCACGCCTGCGAACGCGTAGAAGGCGCCATCCGCCTCGGACAGCAACTCGGCCGCCATTGCTTTGGCGTTTTGGCTCAATTGCCACGTCGACACGCCACTCGGAGAGGGGTTTCCAAATAGTGACATTGAAGCAGAAATGACCAATGAGAGACGCTTGAGAACGAGTGCAAGTAATGAGTCAGCTATTTCGCAGCGATCTGGCCAGCACACCAAGTTGGCTGCGGTATTCTTCCACCTAGTACGCAGGCAGGCACGTTAGTGGTGATTTCTTGCCCTCGACGCATTGAGTGCTGTCCTCACAGCACATGCCGAGGACTGTTCTAATTGGTCAGTGATGTTGAAGTGCTTTGCAGCCACCCACGAGTGTCAATCACCATTTAGTGATTCATAAAGTCAGTAGGACGCTAGTGACCTCATGCCATGCTGCTGGTGTCGGGCCTGGAATAGCCACACACATTTAAAGGAGGAGAAACCGACTGAGAACGGCGCGAAACGTAGTCATCATACGAACTGTGAAACCCACAGCGGTGGTCGGTTAATTAGTCCTCGGTGAGTGCAATCCGATCGCATCAAGGTGCGCTTGAGGCTGTCTTGGTCTGGCGCAACAGCAATGTTTTCGACAAGAAACGTTTGCGAGGCATAAAAAGCTGGACCAGCTATTCGTAGCCTGAAACTCGATAACCACCCGCCCGAAATGGCCTGCAGACTCTGTCAGCACCACATATAGTCTGCTGGCCGCACACAATCCCAACAGAGAGCGCACAAGCAGGAGGATTCCGCGGTGGCCGAAACTTCATTTCCGTTCTTCCCGGCAGTCGTCAATCAGGTCCTTTCCCAAAGTGCCGTCCAGCGCGAGAGACCTCACCAGCATGTCAACCCCACTGAAGGCCCTGATCCAAGAGCGGTTGCGAGCTAAGATTGTACGCCAAGACCCAGATTACGACGTGGACGACGAATACGCGTGCGACTCGGATCGCCTGCTTCGACAGTCCGTGGATGTTACCGCGTACGATATCAGCAGTCGCGGTGGTGACGACGAAGACACCCTCGTGAGCTCGAGCTCCCGTGGGTCTACCACGCGGCACAGTAACTCGACGCAACCCTCTTTCCCTGTGCGTCTGCACACGCACATCGACGCGTCAGCGTACCTTGTCCCATCGCAGCACGACGACCGGTGCTACCCTCCCTCAATTTCGTATGGATCCAGCAATAGCAGCCACGGTGTTCGCAACCGGCAGCAGTATTCTCGCTACCCGCGCGAGCAGTATCGTGAACTGGACGCATACAGCCCGCCGCCGCGTCCTGAGCAGCAACAACACAGTCACCATCGGCGACGCCACCACAGCCACCAACGCGTCCGTGAACAGCAGCAACCGCATTATGAGCCACCGTCTCGAGGAGGCTGCGTCAGCAGACACCCGAGTCAAAATCGTGCTGTCTCCCCTTGGCATACCGCGGCACCAAACAAATCTAGTTCCATGAGTAGAAGCCCCCTTCGTGCTGCATCGAGCGCCACACACTCTTCAACGTCGCGAGGATATCGAAAGCAAGACTTTGACTATCCTGATCACTTCGATAACGCCGATTGCATGCGTCACAGCCGAGAATCTAAGAGTCTTTTGCCGTCTCCCAGATTTACAGCGCCCAGCAGTTCAACTCATCAGACCCACCGCCAGGATGACTTCCAACGCCAACGCTACGTCTGGAAGGACCGTGATCACGACTACGACAACCAAGCTGCCTACGAAGTAAGGGAGCCTTCTCCGACACGGCACCACGATCACAACGACTATCCTGCGTTCGATGAGCCTGTTCGCCGTTCTTCTGCGCACCGCAGCCACTCCAACCAGACGGACAACGACAACGCAAGACGTTACTCGGTCGCAGCTCTTCCTTCGCCGCACAAGCCGAAGCCGGAAGAGATCTACCTCACGCAGAGTGCGAAAGGATCGGAGCGACATTCTCCTCTTGCTCTGGACATGGACATCATCGAGCCGCCCGCAAAAACCACCGGTCGAACACGTGCTTGGGACGACATCATGTCTCCCAAAAGCCGTCTCGCGGCCAAGGCATTCGTCGAGAAACGGCAACGACGCACTCAAAAAGGCACACCGCGTACAGTGGCCACTCAGCGATGGCTCGCGGTCATCGACGCCCGGGCCAGAAAGCAGGAGGCTATCAAGCAGCAGGTCAACTAAGTACATGTATGAAAAGTAATGCACTTGAAGTGGTCTCGAAACAAACATGCGCCTCTCTTACTCAACTCAAGTATAACTAACGGTCGCACGCGACGTAATACACACCACCTAGCCATTTTCTGTCAGATCTTGAAAAGATGTCGTACGGCTCCAAGCTCCCGCCGCCACTTTTGGCGCCTGCCTCGTTCTCGCTGCGCGGGGCGGGCATCCTCGTCGCGACCGCTTTTCTCGTGAGTATGGCGCTCATGGGCGTTGTCATGCAGTCCGTGGGGGTCGACGGGATTGCCCCCAATCGGCTCCGAAATGACGGCGAATCTTTGACGACACTTCGCCTCGACATGGACACCACCTCCGTGCAAGTTTTGCAGCAGCTTCAACTCCAATTCAAGGGCGAGGGCAGTGTCCACGCCACTATCGCGTTCGATCGCGACCACCCCGTGACCCCAGGGCAGTTTGTGCCAATGAAGGAGGTCGGCACCAAATCTTTGTATGCGTTGGATGGTAGTGCAAGTCTCTCATGCTCTTGTTGGCTGCTAGGCTCAAGAAGCTCCGAGTGTCTCGGTTGAAGGCAGCGCAGCTGACAGAGCTGAGCGCTACACGTACGTGCTGATCGACATTGACGCTCCGGACCCCAAGGCCCCGACGCACGCGCCGTTCCTGCACTACATCCTGGCGGGCCTAACTGTGGACGGGCAGAGTGCTCAGGATCAGTTGCAACAACAGCAAGAGGTAGTAGTAGTGCCGTACTACCCGGTGACACCACCCGTGGGGGAACACCGCTACGTCTCGCTGCTTTTCCGCCAACAAGGAAGTGATCCCGATGCGCCGGATGATGACCTAACGGCGAAACGCGCGAATTTTGATGTTGCTGGATTTGTCGCGAAGCACAAGCTAGAGCTAGTTGCCACTAGCAGTTTCCATTCGCACCCGGCCGAGCAAGACGACTGACAGAAATGAAGTGACAGGTAGTTTCTACTTTTTACACAAGCTTGTAGGGTTTGACGAAGTTGCGCTAAACGTTAATTTCCATGCTAACGCCGTTCGTCAGTGCGAGGAACATGTTTTTGCTGTTGCTGCATACTTCGAACAAGCTGCTGGTGCTCAATCGGTAGGTGCCGAAGCTGCTCGGGTGTGGCCTTGATAAGCTTGTCATATCGCTTGGCGAACTGCACAAGCTCAAGCTGTGCCTTTGGCAGCTTCAGCAGCTGCTTCTCAGGCAAACGGAGTAGATTCTGTAGCATTTCGTGCTGAGCTGGCGTCAACTTTTGCAGTGTCTTCCAGGTGATCGTGCTATCGGAAGCCATGGCTAATGAGATCTCACTGTTGTTGTTATTGCTGTTGCAGCTTTCCATGTTTACTGCCACAGGCCTGTCAACAGTTTTTCGAGCGCAAAGATGATGCTCGAGTTGCTGAAGCTTTTGCGCAACCTTCTTGCGCACTAGCAGTACGAACGGTGTTCCGGACAGCTTGCTCTGCAGAGTCAACAGAAAACAAATTGCAGCAATGTCAATAATCTCACTAGCCATCGCTCCTTCCTTTAATATGCGCGTCCGTACCAATCGCGTGTCGATGTACTTGTCTGAGAGCATACGAAGTAGAGATTCATCTTCTTCAGTGGAACTGGTATTTGTCGTCATTAGTTGGTCAATTTCGATTGTGACTTCGCGCAGCACAGCCTTTGCAGTGACGTCGGGGTCTTTGCCAACGTTGTTCTCCTTGCGGGAGTTATCTGGAGGAGGTATTGCTGGCGGAGGTGGAATGATCAAGCTTGCAACGGCCATTGCAGAGGGCACTCGTCTCGGAGCTGTCGCTGAAGACTTCAAACCCGTCAGCCGATTAAGACGCGCATCCAGCTCTTCGGAGTTCTTCACCTCGGCAAGTCGAGTTGGATGGAGCTGAATCATACTTGTTGATCGTATTAAAGGGAGATGCCTGCTCGCCGAGCGATACAACCGTGCGCTGTAGATGGTCTCAAATGTCTCGTCCAAAATGCCAAGCGCGGACTGAGGATGCACTGCCTGCACCTTCACTTTGTCAGGGCCATCCCCGCCATCATTATACTGACTTAACTCTGCAGCAATGTCAAACAGACTCGCCATAGCAGTAGGGACTCGAAAGCCAAAGTCTTGTGCAGGCGCTGCAGATCGCATCTCCGAGCCCTTCGACAGGTTTTGGGCGACTATTCTTGGGCGCTTGCTTCTTCAGCGCAAGGCATCGCGATATAAATATGAAGACTGCACTAGCGCTCGGAGTAAATCGAGAAGCAGAAGGCTCCACGCGCGCATCCAATCATCCAGTCCAGCAAGAAGAAGAAGCCCGACAACCGAGTGCTGCTTGAATCATGTCGACGCTCACATCCGCGCAATTGCACGTCAAACGTAGCTCCACGCGCCTTCACGCACCGCCTGGTGGCGCCTCCAGTCTCTCCTTCGGTGAGTGCGTATGTGCCTCAGGTATCAAACCCTTGACTAACGCGCGTTATATTCCCAGGTTGTGGTGGCCTCGGCACAGCAGAACCGGCAGAAGAAGCGCCCAGCAAGGAGGAGCCCGCGTACACGCGTCCGAGCAGCGGTCGCTATGCTCCTTCGACGACCAGCTTCAGCAATAACAACGGCAACGCACCAGGCGGAGACTACCCGAGTTACTCCTCCATGCAACAGTCCGACTCAGTCCCATATAACAATTTCACTCCTTCGCAGCAAATGTACCAGCCCCAACAACCATACCAGTATCAGGCCCCGTACAATGCCAGCAGCCAAAACGGCTACAACTACGGCAACAACAGCTTCTCGAGCTCTGGATACGCCAACAACAACAGCGGATTCCAAGCCGGCTGCTTTCCATCATCCACACCGAGCTCTCGGTCGAGCACCCGATCCAGCTCGAGCTCAAGCTCCTGGGGTTCCCAACCACCGCTCACTTCCTCCAAGCGCGACCAGAACTGGGAGAAGAAGCGACGACTATGGTTAGCGCGCAAGAACAGCAGCAATGGCAGCAACTACGGCGAACGCCCGCCCACCTCCTCATCAACTTGGAGCAGTGGGCCCGCCGGAGGAATGCTAGATGATAGCATCAATCCTCCATCTCCACTCTCGAAATTCATGCACCAGCACGCACAGCAACAGCAACAGCCGCCGCCAACTCCTGGCGTCGACTACCAGCGACTGGGAACGGCCAATAGCACACGAAGCAGCAGCAGCGGCAGCAACTACATGCACCAGTCGTACCCAACGCAGTCGCAGATGCCGGATCCAGGATACGCTGCGGGTGCCTCTTTTTCTCGAGCTGGACTCTCGACAGCTTCCTCCACCGTCTCCTTTTCAACCACGTCGAGCCGCCGACAGCCTCCAGGCGGTCAATGCCAGTGGTCGCTCGGGTGAAACTTGTTGCATGCCTGACCTACCCAACAGCGCGTAGTGTACTGTAGCTGCAGGCTAACTCAATACAATCATCGATCTCATTCTCGTTCAAATTGACTTTTCGCGCGCGCTTGGCCTTGGAGACGGTGCCCAGCTCTGGAAACACTCGCGCGGCCACCTGCACCCATTGGTTCGCCCTGGGCCCTTCCGCCAGGTCCTCAGTAGTCACGACGTGCTCGTCTCGCGAGACCATCGAGTAGTCGGGGACGACTTTTGTGTCGCGACATAACGATCGCCCGGACACAATACGGACACTGATTGTGGACCAAATTACGGACACAATCTTGGAGGACCAAACTGACGTGGCAACGCTGTCTGCGATCACTGCCTGCGTACTTGTTCCCACACTCGACTGATGATGCCGACGGAGTGACAGGCTGTTGCTGATGGCGCGAACTGTCTGCGCGCAGGAGCGAGACGCACGAAGAGAGGCGGCGACTGTCGCCACGGATCATCCGACCCTCTCTGCAGGCTCGGTGCAAATTATAAGAAGAGGGGGGCGATGGAGGACCGCTATCGGAGGGGTTGCAACGTGCAGCTTGCAAGCCGCACTGGTGTCGTGCCTCGGAAGCCGCTCGCAGGATGCAATCCAGCCAGCCAGACATCGAGGACGTGTGGCGGTCTGCCTGCATCGCTTCCTCTATCTCTTGCTGCATCGACGTGAGCATGTCGGCGGTGCGATGGTCTTGTCCTGATCGTCGAGAGCGCTGGCTATTATTGTTTTTTTACGCCACCACCGAGGCAAGCATCGTTGCGTAGAAGTGATCAAGCACGCCCAGAATCTGAACCTCAGACCATCGACCGTGCCTGCCGACTCCGAGGGCGTCGGTGCCACCGGCTATCGCGCGCCGAAATTCG
>JAHWLE010001533.1:0-10696 GCA_024679135.1 Phytophthora foliorum | reverse complement strand
TGAGCCCGGAGCGGGGCCCGGGGGCGGCGGCCCATTGATCCCCTTCTTGGTCATCCACGCCGGCAGCGTATTGGCGCGTCCGCGTCCTCGTCCAGCCATCGTCAGTCTTCTTGATGAATCAAACGGTTTGTGAGGATTTGAGCACTTGGCTGCACACTTGTGTGGCCAATCTGGTCCAATCGTTAGACTATTTGGACTATTTTTGGTTATCGACGTACTATTCCGACTAGTTTTGATTCGCGAAGTAAGTGGATGTCGGGTGCCGGACGGAAGAGCGCGTACCGCAAGGGCGTGACCAAGCGCGTGCTGTACGGGGACCCGGAGCCCAAGGAGAATGAGCTCATCGTGCGCGTCGTGGCGCTGCGCGGCAGCAACTTGTTCGAGGTGCGGGTGGCGCTTTTCGGCCGAGAATGGGACCTTTTCGGACGGTTTTGGTCATTTTTTCTCATGTATGTTGCATTTTTGAGTGCAGGTGGTGGACGCCAATGGCACCAAGGCTGTGACCATGCTGCCGACCAAGTTCCGCAAGCTCATTTGGGTCAAGCGAGGTACTTTTCCAACTGTTCCGGTGGTCGGGTGGGAGAGTTGGCCGGTGCTGGTATAATGTTTCCCAAGTCATCGGTGAACTCACCCGCTCGCCATTTAGTGGCGTTGTACTGCTGTGGAGCAATGTTGATGTACTTGTACTGATTGGGTTGTGTGGATTTTGCGGATTTTGCTGTCGGTAGGTGACTTTTTGATTGTCAGCGAGGGCGACGGTGGTGAGACCACGACTGCGAAGGGCAAGAAGGGCGCCGTGACGTCCATCGTCGAACACATTCTGTACAAGGACCAGATCAAGAACCTCAAGCTCAAGGACCTCTGGTATGCTGCAGTGACTGAACTTGTTCAATGCGCGATGGTAAATGTCTTGCAAGCTGATGTTGGGCATGTTTTTGCTTGGGTGGCATTATTAGGCCTGAAGCGTTCGACGACACGCCTGCAGTAGGAACGTGGTCGCACGGTATTGCTTCCAAGGATGAAGATGAGCGGAAGAACGAGGAAAAAGACGAAGAGGAGGCTCGATTGCTATCGCCTCAAGCCTCGAAGGGACTCACGATGGTGGATACGAAGTTTGCTAACATGCAAGTGAACCGAAATCGCCGCAAGGGCCACTTTGATGACGACGAGGAAGAGGAAGATAGCGATGACGAGTAAGGCGTGGACTGGATCAACCCTGCCCCACGACGTAAGTGTCCTAGACCTGTTTCGCCAAATTTGGCGGCTTGCATATCAATCCATTTTGAATTGAGTTATTGTTAGGCTGTGTGATCCACAAGGCGTTGTTCTCTGTTACACTAAAGCGTTGCTGCAAACAAGCTCAAGAGATCGTCTAAACATCATGCAGCGCAAGCGCAGCAGTGTCTACAGTGCTGGACCCTCCGTGTTGGTACGTCGTTAGTGAACTTTAATCTGCAAGGTGATGCCATAAAGCAACTAACACAAGACTCGCACGATAGCACCATCGACATTCCAATTCAGCTGTTAACAATGATCGTGAGAATCATGATCCGCACGTCGGTGTCTTTGGCAAGGTGTGCATTGCAAAGCTTTATTTATAATAGCTGTTTGGGAATCGTACGCACTTACTGCTTAGATTTCGTTGCAGTATTCTGAAAAAGATTTATTCTCTGATCTCCGGGTGGAGATTGATCGGGAGCTGGTCTCAAAGAATTCAAACCATCCCGGGCACCTTCGGAGTAAGACATCGATCATGAGATCGTCAGCGACCAGTAAGACAGTCGCCAAAGCAAAGCCGGCATCAAATGCTATGCATGACTCGTCAGTGCTAGCATCATCGAGTACTCGTCAAATGCCCAGGTTCGTCTTCACTCATACAAATTCAACGTTTATTGTGTCTGATTGCATTTCAAAGCAGGCGATGTCAGTCAGCTTCTGCAGTCCGAAAGAAGCTTTTCCAAGCTGTGGAACAAGGCTCCAGTAGTGGCTATCAACACCCAAATCACAAATTGCAGGCGCAAATCGATGCTCTCCGGAATCTTGCGTCTGCGTCCTTCTCCAGAACTTTGTCCAAGACAAATAACGGTTACCGCACACCTGGTGCAGACTCAGTATCAATATCTCATGTAAAGCAATCACGAATGGCTTCTGGGATACCTCCGTCTGCGAAAACTCAGAACCAAGACGAATGCATCGCAGGTGTTGGACTCGGTCCGAGTCGACCCGCCAGTGTCTCTATTCTGATGTCGAATCCCGCACAAACATCTTCGAATTCGTCGATTCCCAACTCGTCATCGTCCGTTCTGGTGGGCGGGTACAGGTCTTCGTCGGTGCAACTCGAAGTAGAACTTGTAGAGCGACTGAACGAAATTGGGCGCTCAAACGTACGTACGCTCGAGATAGTGGATCGCATTCGCTGGATAGGATTTAACCACTTCTCTTTCATTCAATTTAGCTGCCAGAGAAAACTTTGTCACGCACTAGAGCGTGCCAGAATGTACTCGACAGCATCGTTCAACAAGATGAGGTAAGTTTCCACAACTCCCACTGGCAAGGCCACTAAGCTGACGAACTCTTGCGCTGTAGCACTACGGTCGACTTTTGTCAAGAATCCGTGATGAATTCAGTACTTATGTTGATATGGCGAGCAGAAAGAGTCCTACCGAATCCAACAGCAGCAAGGGGGCAAAGACTTGGTGTGCATGCGGGCAGGACGTCTTCGGTAAGTACCTTGATCTTGGATGCACGATCGCTCCTCCTGTCTAACTACAGAACTTTGTGAAGCAGAGTTCGCGCTTTTAAAACAGGAAAACACAGTGATGAAGAAGCGCGTAAACAGCATGCAACACGAAATTGAAACCTTGCAAGCTGCGTTAAGGCAAGCAAGGGCTGGGAATGGGAGCGAACGTAGCAACGAAAGTGTGCGCGACACTAGCAGTATCGGCAGCTGGACGGAGGAAGATCAAATGGAAGAAGGTAAAAGACTTGAATATCGTGCTTGGACTGGCTGATGTTTGACGCGTATTTTTTACTGCGTATTAGATGATCTCGACGACGTTCAACTTTTTCCCATCGACGAAATACATGAGCAACACTCCCGGCCACATGGTGTCCCGATGCTAAGTTTTACCTCCCTTCCTTCATACAGCGACGAGGTACGATAGCAACGTTGCACCTTCGTATAGCGCATTCGAGGAATTTAACTTTCTTCTATCTCATGTGTGACGCGTAGGAAGAAGATGAAGAAGGGTATTCTCAATAACGTTTGCACGAGACTACTTGACTTGCAAGTGACCCTCCGTTTGCGTCATATTTATCGTGTATTGAAGTCGATCTTTTTTTCACTATCGTAAGCGGTAGCGCGATCTAATCACACGTTTATCACTCCTTTGAACTTCCAAGCTGAAGTAGAAGCTCTTTCAGTAATTCTTGTTGTTGACGCTGCTGAATCAGCGCCTCCCTTGTCAGCCCTTGCATTTGGTCCATCGCAGCAATTACGCGGTACATCGTGTAGATAAACATCAACGCGCAAACGATTATAGCAGCTTGTATCGTTGGGTGAAGCTGCGTACGCTGACTCATGCCGATGCTCGAAGCAGTCTGTGACAAGCTTGCAGCAGGTGTAACCTGCTGAGTTAGCTCCTTTGACGGTGTATCTTCTTTCTTAGTTATCGATGGTGGTTTAATCAACGACGGACTCGCGGCGTCAGAAGAAACAGCACCAATTCCAGCTGACGATATTTGCTTGGTTGCATCAGCAGCAGCGGTTAGCCAAGTTTTCATTGTATCCTTCGTTTCAGAGACAGTTGTGCCTTCAATCTGGATGGTAACAAGAGTCAGTCGCAGTAAGCAAGGTTTGCATCTGGTAACAACGCATTGCAACGCGTACCTGCTTCTTTAGCCATGTGCTTTTTAGCCATTGAACGCGAAGTCCCACCTCAGCCAAGCAAATGCCTCGCTTTGTCGTAGCACTGAAGACCCATCGCTGCTCAACACGAAAGTAGTCGCAGTATGGTACATCCGAAACACACGTTGTTGTACTGACAACGAGACGACTCCTTGGAGTGTATGAGTACCGCTGAGTCTGTGCGGTCGGGATGGCACTCGGCCCCACCATGTACTTCTTGTTGTGGGTGTACGACACCAACCGAGATCCCTCAAATGTGTCTGGTTTGTTTACTGCAGTGTACTGGATCGTCTTCTTCTCCCAAGGCTGAATCGAAATATTTGTCGAACCAGCAGCTTCAAGTACGCTGCGCGAAAATGCGTTTGATTCGACCCACAATGTTGAAAACGCGGTCTCAACACTGCAAACAAAGGTAACACACACCGGTTATTACAGATAAAAACGTTTGCAGGTTCATCGTACCTGAAAGCGACTTCTTCGTTCAACACCAAATCATATTCGCTCAGAAATTCATCTTTGTCTGGAATCACCGGAGCTGCCACTCCTGCCGAATCATCTGAAGAGAGAGTAATCGGGGCGCGATTGTCATCGGCCGGGTATGAACTCGTCGCATCTGCGGCGTTGACGGGAGCCAATTCAGGGCTTGGAGCAACTGCAGCAATGTCATTGGAACTCCTTCGTCTTTTTGATACTCCGTCCGTTGCTGCGCCTTCATTGTTCGTTGACTGGGTTTCAGGTTGCTTCACTGGATCTGATAGAAGTGCCTCTGTTTCAGTCTTGATAGAGCGTAGCTGTTGGATGCTTTGAAAACATTCGTCTCTGTAAATTACACGAGGAAGGACCAGAGGATTTAGCAAATACCTTGACGCTCGAGTCACTAAATTGTCAGAACAGTTCCTTACCGGAAAACAAAAGAAGTGAAGAACAGTTTCTCTCCTTTCACAGTAAACTACGTTCCACATGACAAGAGTGCAAGTCAACATCATATCAAAACATACTGACACTTCTGTAAAGATGATTAAGAAAGACCAAACCTCAATTGCGTTGGGAACAATCAGCGCAGTATTCTTCTTTTCCATCACCGATATTTGAGAGAACGATGCAACCTTCATAAACAAGAGCGAAGTGAGTACGTAGGCGCAATTGGTACAATCAAAGGGGGCAACATACAAATATCGTGTCTCTCCATCCTGAAAAGCACATACGATTCCTTGTCAAGTAAAGTCGTCCATGAAAAGGGAAATTCGAGAGGTACAGCGCGCATGAGAAGCTTTCAACAACTTGCTCAGGGAAATCCAACTACAACATGAGACACGCACAGGCAAGTCCATTATGTATTGGGACAAATATACAGTGATAAGCAGTATTTCGGTATGTGCGGCTTACCTTGAACTTCTTTTGAAAGTCAGATACTCCAAGCGGTTGTGCTTCCACGAATTCTTCATCTTGCTCCATCCCTGAGCCAACACTTTCTTCCTCGTTGGTATTGGCTTCATCTTCACCAGCATTGTCATTGGATGGGGTTGTTTGAGTATTCCTTGGGGACAAAGTGCAAGCACGCGGAGATGGTTCACGTGAAGCTGATATCTCTCCACTTGGAAGTGACACTAACGGGTAGGTGTTGCTTGAAGGACTCCTAGGAGTCTTGTCCGCAGTTTCCGAGGGCATCGAAGTTGAGGCTCCCAGCGATGCGAGATAATCACGCATCACTTCTTTTAAGCTGTCATTGCCATGATAAGACGGCACGATGCGCTTGCTCCTTTCATACGGCTGTCTGTTAATCCGAATAAACTCGGACATATCACCTCTCGGATCAATCTTCTCAAACTCAACTAGAGCTTTGTTTCCGACGGATGTGCCACCCTGTAGCATATGCTCAAGAGCTTTCGCCAGCGACTGCAGGGAATTTTTGCTAACCTGTAGTCGATACTTTTCATTTTTCATCTCGGTCGAGATAAAAACTTCCACTTCCTGAAGATCAAAGTTAAAATTTGTTAGAGGAAAACGCGAAAGGGTCAAACACGAAGAGGCTTACCTGAACATAGATCTGGTACGTCTGTCTTAGAGCACTGCTGCTCTCAGTAACTCGATTTTGTAATTGGCGTATCTCTTCGGCCAATTGTCGGAGTTTGGCCTCAGATCTTCTTTCCTTCTCGTTAAATAAACGAAAATTAGCGCTCAGCGACTTCATGGCTTGAGTTACTTCAATGCCATACGACGTGGCCGTGACCGGAGTTGCACCTGGCAAATAAGAAAATGTCACCGCAAAATCGCGAGATTTTGTTTCCAACTTCTGCTGAAGCTTTCGATGTGCAGCTGACTCGTTGCACAGCGTCAAGTGTACCCTCGAGAAGTTTTCCTGTGTTGTAACTCGAACGTCCTCATACTCACTCTTCATGGTTGAAAGACTAAGAGAAACCGGCTCGGCAAGCAACGATTGAAATTCCTAGAGGTTGCACAGACGCAGTGGTGTCAGTTAAGAAAAAGCAGCAACGAATACAAAGTGTCATCAAAGCATACCTGGTGGACCTCCAACAAAAGTTTTACTTGATCTCTGGCCGTCATCCAACCGTTCGCCATCGTCGCACCTTCATCGACCAGAAAATTGGTGATTACACTGGAGGATGATGTACCAAAGAGATCCGATGCCGGGATGAGACCGCCGCTCTCATGCGTGCGCAGCAGTTTGCGCAGCGATTGTGAAAAGCGGGTCTCGCTCGCAATAAACTCCGACACGACCGAGTTGATCACTTCGATCATCCGTTGGCCTTTGTCCGACATCGCCTGAATATGCGTTATGCGAAGATAGAAAGGGTTGGTCGCCAAGTCTGCTCGATCCACATCAACTTCCTCTTGGCTGCCAAGACTTTGAAATCCTTTCTCGATATCAGCTAATAGGCGCACGTGTACATTTGGTGTCAGTTTCCAACATAAACGTTCCAAGCCTAGGCAACCAGTGTACTTACCCAACTCGTCAACGCTGTTGGCGCTCTCTTTCATCCGTTCAACGAATTGTTGTGACCGCGAAAACATGCCAACAAACGCCTTTTGCATCCGCACAAGAACATCGCGCAAATATTCCAGGCGTTGTTCTTCCGTAAGCTGAAACGCGTGAAGGTTCTCCTTGATTTCCCGCTCGAAAATCAAGCGTTGCGCATTAGTGTACTCCACTGTTTGGACGTAGTGCTTTTCTGCGGCAATGACCTCCTCAAGGCAGGTGTACAATTTGGAGCGTTGCCGTTCCAAAGGGTTGCGCCCAAAGGCTGACGTGGTATCCCACATTTTTGTCAGTAATTGACCTGCACCCGCCGCCAGTTTGTCCGTCAGCTCCTTAGAGGACGAGATCTCATCGGACGAATCCAGCCCCGAGCTCGACGACGATGAATTATACTCCCCGGCATTAGGGTTCTCACTCTTCCGCATAGATGTCGTGATCTCAATGGCCTCTTGGCATTTGCGTTCGTACTTCTCTCGAGCCTTGTCCATCGAAGTAGTCATTTGCTGCTGAGCCCAGCGCACCTTGGTCCCCTCTTCAATACACGTTGCAAAAATACAAGTACGTTAAAGCCTTGAGGACGCCCGAAATGTGCAAATGCATCTTTCCCCAATTGTCGCCACAACGAACCTGCAATCAGCCGTTGCACCTGTATCTCCTGCTGCGCAGCAAATGCCTTAGCGCCGGGCACAATAGCAGTCTGCAAAGTCGACGCGAATGCCCATCGCTCTTGGGCCAGATGCTCCATCGCTTCCTGGACAATAGACCAGCACTCCGTCAGTTGCTCGGACCAGTCCTCGGCCTTCGCACTCCTGCACACCCCAAACAAAAAACAACAGACCACGTTAAAACACCTGGACTGCCTCCTTAAAAAAACTGCCATCAGCCACGTACTGTGCGAGCTTCAGCAGCGACTGAGCGTAGCTGCTCTCCAAACCAGCACGCTCCGTCACAAAAGCCGAGACTGCCTGGCAGAGCTGCACGCCGCTTTTGGCCTTCGGACAGACTTTCGGGAACGCCCGGAAGAGGTCGATGGAGTAGGTTTCTTGAGTCTGGGTCGGGTGGGGGGACGTCACAGCGCCGTCATCACTCCTAGTAGTTGGACTGCTGTTGCCTGCAGTAGGAGACGCTCTGGAGATGGCTGCGGCGTTGCTGGGGCTGCTCTGGGACTTGTTCTCCGCTGGAACCTCCGACAACGTGTCCACTTTGAGATCTGGCGCATCTTCTGTTGATACCGAGAGCAGGGAATTGAATACGTGAGTACAGGCGTTAGTGGGGACCAGGCAGGGCGCCATGGAGAAGGGCAGGACGCACCCATGGCGGAGCTTTGAGCAGTTGTGCGCTCTACTTCGCCGGCCGCGCTTTTCACACTGAAGGTCGGACGAAAATAACTGGGATGACTGCAGTTTGAAGGCATACAAAACGCAAGTGGAACGTTAAAAAGGTAGTGAAGTGAAGCCCACGCCAGGATTCAGCTGCCATCACGAACGAGATTAGCGACACGTTACTATGAAGACATTTACGAAGATGCAAAGGAGATGATTTTGGATGTTGAAATGTTATTCAGCCATTACACTTGCCAGGAAGATCTTCCTTCCTGTCGAGAGCACCTACGAATGAAGAAGACGTGCCTCGCCACGCCCTACTTCAAGCCTGTACACAACTTAGTACTGGGCCTTCTTGGCAGCCTCGGCAGCGATCGCCTTCTCGCGCAGCTCCAGCTTCTTCTGGGTCTTCAGGCCCATGATGCCACCGCCCCACTTGCGACGGATCGTGTTGTCCTCGTTGAACTTGGCGTGGAAAGCCTCCGTGAGGGAGTCGAACTTGGCCTTGTCCTCCTTGTTCACGTGCGTCAGAGCCACCACAGCGGCGTTCTTCTGGTGCACGAGCTGTCCCAGGCGCGACTTGCCCTTGACGATGCAGTACGGGATGTCGAACTGACGGCACAGAGCGGGCAGGAACACCACGAGCTCAATAGGGTCCACGTCGTGAGCAATGACCACGAGCTTGGCCTTCTTGTTCTCGATCAGCGAGGTCACGTGGTTAAGGCCGAACTTCACGACGGCAGGCGGGGCCGAGGCCTCCTCCTTGCCGGCAGCGATGTTGCGCAGACGCAGGGTCTTGGCAGCCTTGGTCTCCGGCTGGTACTTCAGCAGCAGCTTGAAGAGGTCCGTGGCCACGTTCTTCTCCACAGTGTTGGAGAACTGGTTGACCGACGGCGGCACCTTGAGGCGCTGGTACAGGATCTTGCGCTGACGCTGCAGACGCACGTAACGCGGCCAGCGCACGAAGCGGGACAGGTCGCGCTTGGGCTGTAGGGATCAATGCAAACAAGGAGACAATGCAGAAAGTCAGTACGGCCGTCTTGAAGACTGGGTGGAGATCCCTCCCCACGCCAGAAAACCAGTGAGCTTTGACAGCACGGCAGAGAGCGAGGTTCTTTACCCTTGAGGCGCAACTCATCGAATGAAATTGCCACCACAAGTTTGTGTCATTGCGGTCGTGGGGGACCCGCTACACTGTTCTCTAGTGAGACGGCGACAGAAAACACGCAAGGTCGCAACCTCTCGTCTCCTCTGCGCCGTCGCCACCGAGGGGCGTGGAATCGCAGCCGTAGGAGGCCAAGCGATGGGATATGAAGCTGGTGGAGCCATGGCGCTTCAAAATACCTGAATGTCACCGCCCTTGCGGAAGTTCTTGGGCGTGCTCACGAAGAGAGGGTTCTTCTTCGAGGCGGAGGCCGAGACCTTGGCCGACTTGGTCGACGTGACCTTCGTGGTGGTGGTGGTGGTGCGCTTGACCTTCTTGGTAGGCATGGTGATCGTAGATGGCGAATAAACGAATGGGGGACCCAAACGCCGTGCGGCGAGCGCTGCACGCACCAGCCAGTCATTCAATATTCAGTCTTTTCATCCAATCAAATGGCGTACAGAAATATAATGTGGACCACGTTGATGTCACTCATATGAAGCCGTTTAGTGACAAGGACAAGTTGAAGTGAGCTTCAAGATGAGCGAGCAGCTACGAGCTGGCGGAAGGCACCGACGCCGTGTCTGAGGACGCTGGCTTTCCACTGCACACTGCGGTGGAAGTAAAACACGTCGCGGATCTTCTCGGTGTACGGGATGCGAAGTGACGGCGCGTGCTGGTACATGGCGTTCTCCTGGATGGTGGCCACCAGGGATTCCGAAAAATAAACAGTAGCTCGTCTCGAGTCTCTGTCGAGCCTCTTCGCGCACGAGGTCTTTCAGCCAGCAAACGCTTCTGTCGAATTAATGTAGAATTGTATTAAACGTAAACGACTGAAGTATTTACAGACAACGACTAATAAAGCCGGCAACGCAAAACTCGGCATGCAACAGTGGCACATCTTCAATTTCTATACTAAACTTTTTTATTTTTTTTTTTATTTTTTTAGCCAATAGATTCCAGGAATTTACTTTTTAAATACCAATCACAGAACTTACATTAATGAGTGGCTCAGACAAAACGATCGCTAAGCTGCATTATGAAGTGCACGCGCTATTTATTTCCCTTCATAATTTGCAATTGATATATTGTGCCTTGCAGTTATTTTGCCCTTCGGTTTGACCTCGGATATCGTAGTGGTCGGAAAAGATAAATCCTACCTTGGCAGGGATAGGTTTAAATAACTCGGAGCCACAACCACCATTTTGCCACCCCCGTTGTCTTTTAAATCAGACCGCAGTTCTCAATTTTCCCACGATCGACAGCCACCACCCGGTGGTCTACCGCCCCCGTCGTGACCGCCCCGAGCGACAGCCATCTCCAAC
>JAHWLE010001532.1:0-10709 GCA_024679135.1 Phytophthora foliorum | reverse complement strand
GTTTTGACAAGCAAATTTGCGGTGTGTATTGATTGTTATGTAGCGAATGCAGTGGTTGCACTACCATCCGCAGCGACAAAAGATAAAAAGTGACTCTGCTCTCTCAGGCCTTGCTTCGATCGCAAAACACCTCGACGCAGCATCACTCACTCAACTGCACGCAGTCCCAAGCTGTAGCTCCTACTAAACCGCAACTTAGCAGTAGTAGAGACCGCCGGAAGGGATGCCCAGACCGCAACCACCGCCGTACAGACCGGCACCATACATGTTCCAGTAGCCCATCGGGTACGCCCAGCCAGGGTAGCCGCCGCACATGAAGCCGAAGCGGTAGGGACCGTAGCCTCCCCAGCCACCCCAGCCGCCCCACCCGCCGAGCCCCCAGCCACCAACACCGAGACCGCCGAGACCGCCGAGACCCCAGCCGAATTGCTCCTTCCCGTCGTCCTTGTCGGATTCCTTCGCAGCGACGGCAGTAGCAGAAGCGGGCGGGTCGATCTTCTCGGTCGTCCCCGTGAGCGTGACACCAGCAGGCAAGTCAGAGGCCTGAACCTTCTCCAACGCTTCAGCGGGGGTCTTCACGGCAGCTTGGTCGACAGCAGCAGCGGCGACCATACCGAGGATGGCGAGGACGGCGAGGAGGAAGACGTTGAACTTCATGGTTGCGTCGGTGATCGTTGTAGGCTTGGTACTCGACTTGCTTGGTCGGAGGCAAATCGCGTTATGGCCTTGGTGTCAACCCGACACGAAAACTACATGCATTAGTACGTGAGGCGAGTGTCCTCTTCAGTCCCATCAAGATATTTCTGAGCAGACCTTTTGAGGGTTTTCACGAGAATTGCAGCTGACATCAATCGCATCGACGCAACTCAAATGCCAGATTGCAACAAAATATCTACCGGTATTCTCAATAGCATCGCTACTGAGTATTACAATACCATGTGCAAGGAAGCACGCAATACCCTATTGTAGCCCGCAGCCAGGACTTGTCGTGGCGGAACCGAGTAAAATTGAGAATACCAGCATCGACCTCGATTTTATTCCGAATCCGCTCTGCCTAAGAAAATTCCGGTGTTGTATGTTCATGCCTTTGCTATCTCCTTGTGATTTTGAAGATCTAAACATGTTGATATTGCAGTATCCTTGCGCAACATGCCATTTTGCAGAGAATATTGCAGGACCCATGCATATTCCAGTGCCCAATTGCAAGCAGAACCGCGCAATGCAATATGTTGACGACAACGGCAAAAAAAAGTATGAAATCCTTGCCAATATTTTTTTATCGTAAGTATCACTTTTCTCAAGTTAAAGGATAGACCGCATGTGCTGCAGTATGGATAACGAAGCAGTGTTGAAGCTTTTCATGCTGGCTTCGAGGAGGCAAAAGCTTGACCTCCGCTCCTGTCAGATCTGGTTTTTACCAAACATTGAAATGACTCAGTACAGCGCTGCGCAATATCCGTTATTGGAGAGCGATCCAGCATCGACGAAGATGCCAACGCAGGAGACTCGAATCCACACAGCTCTTGAGAGCCATCGCAAGACGCTCGACAATCCGAAGCTTATACTCGTTAGCGCTGCCCTGGACAAACAAAGCAAGGTACTTGAGAGGCACCGGCAGTCCCTCAACTAGCACCTCGACACTGGACCAGGAACGCGACCGCTTGACTTCGGAAAGATGCTGGAGACAGCGCCGCCGCTGCGCAGCAAGATGGAGAACGTGTCCGACTGCCCAAGCCCAAGGCTTGTTCACTATATGATGAGTTGGAACGCGTAAATAAATTCTATACGATCATTATAACAGCAATACTACAGTACAGTAGTAAATTGTTCACTATCTCCCACTGCACTGGAGGCGAGGCTGACGATCCAGTGCTTCGGTGACCATTGCAAGGAGGAAAATGCCGAGCTTCATGTTCATGACTGCGGTTTTTGGAACAGCTTGCATCAGTATTAGCTCGGCAGACGGACCCAGTAAATTCCCCAGGAACACTTTGGTGCTTCCGCATATGGTGATCCAATCTATCGGCCCCACTGCATCCGTCAGACAAGTACTGTAGGAAACACCTGTATAACGACGTACGTCGTCCCGCAGTGTAAATAATGGTCGAAGTACAGCATCATAGAAACACGTCTGTACCCCCAGGTTACACTCGGTTACGCTGGTCAACGACTGGTTACGGTCTCACCAGCCGCGGCATCTCATTTCCCAAGACTCGGTCCAAGGCGCAAGACGATGGCGAAGCTTGAGGAGCAGGAAGCGGCGGCGGCCCCGGAGGTCCAGGAGGACATCAAGATGACGGACGCCGACAGCGGTGAGGTGGCGGCAGCCGATGGCGAGGGCGACGCCAGCGCCAAGTCCAAGAAGAAGAAGAAAAAACACAAAAAGAAGAAAAGCAAGGCAGCCAACGGTGGCTCCTCGGCGGGCTCCAAGCTGCCGCCATTCCGCGGCGTCAAGGGGTTCACGGACAGCTACGTGGGCGTGGGCCAGACGGAGCCGCCTACGATCCCCATCGAGAAGCTCTTCCCGGACGGCCACTTCCCTGAGGGCGAGATCCAGGAGCACCCGGGTGATTTCAACACGTTCCGCTCCACGAGCGAGGAGAAGCGCGCGCTGGACCGCGCGCAGGAGGACCTGTACGAGACCGTGCGCCACGCCGCTGAGGTGCACCGCCACGTGCGCAAGTTCTCGCAGAGCCTCATGAAGCCCGGTGTCAAGCTCATCGACATGTGCACGCAGCTCGAGAACAAGAACCGAGAGCTCGTGGTCGAGGCCGGCTTTGCTGTAAGTACCCTGGAACTGTGTCATCCTATCGTTTGTACAACAGTTTTTTTCTGATAATTTGGAGCCTTGTGCTGATGTTGAAATGTGCAGCGCGGCATTGGTTTCCCGACGGGTTGCTCGCTGAACCACGTGGCGGCGCACTACACGCCTAACTCCGGCGACGAGACTGTCCTGTCGTACGGCGATGTCATGAAGGTGGACTTCGGTACGCAGATTAACGGACGCATCATCGACAGCGCGTGGACCGTTGCATTCGACCCCCAGTTCGACCCGCTTCTGGAGGCCGCTAAGGCAGCTACCGAGACCGGTGTGGCTAGCGCGGGTATCGACGCCCGTCTTGGCCAGATCGGTGCTGATATCCAAGAAGTGATGGAGTCTTTCGAGGTGACCATTGAGGGAAAAACGTACCCGGTCAAGTCCATCCGCAACCTGAACGGCCACTCGATTGGCCCTTACCAGATCCACGCTGGCAAGAGCGTGCCCATCGTCAAGACGGATGACCAAACTAAGATGGAGGAGGGCGAGATTTTCGCCATTGAAACCTTTAACACAACTGGTCGCGGGTACGTGGTCGAGGATGGTGAGTGCTCTCACTACGCCAAGGCCTTCGACGCCCCCCACGTGCCTCTGCGTCTGCCGCGCGCGAAGAAGCTGCTGGGACACATCACCCGCACATTCGGTACGCTTCCGTGGTGCCGCCGATGGATCGAGCGCGAGGACGGTGGCTCGGCCACCATCAACCCGAAGGGTGCCAAGCAGGAGAAGTACCTCATGGCACTCAAGAACTTGGTGGACACGGGCATCGTTACGGCGTACCCCCCTCTTGTGGATGTGAAGGGTAGCTACACGGCGCAGTACGAGCACACGATCATTCTGCGTCCGACGTGCAAGGAGGTTGTGTCTCGTGGCGACGACTACTAAGTTGCCAATGTTCCATAGCTTAGCTCCTATGGCGTGAAGCCGTTGATCCAGGAGAAGTGACGCCTCCAGCAAGTCGCTTTTCCAGTTGGCGCTTATCGCGAACCGCTTGAGCGTATTTGTACTTGAGGTCTTCGATTTCCTCGAAGAAATCTTCGTCAAACGCCGCTAATTCATTGGTTAGCTTTGTGTTCTCATCGTCGAGCTCCAGCACCTGCGCTTGCAATTCTGTCAGGCGCTCTTCTTGTTCACGGTTGTTATTCACATCTTCCTCTATGTGAAAGCTTCGTTCAATTTGGAGCTCCATTTGAAGTACCTGGTGACGTAGTTCCGCTAGCTCTCGCTCTGCATCTAGGAGCTGTCGATCCTTACCCTTCAGCTGCAGCTCAAGTGCATTACTCTCGCTTTTTGACGAAGTGGAAGAAGCTGTTTTAGCACGCAGTTTTTGCTGAAGCTTCAACTTGTCTTTCTTCAGCTCGCCGCTTTCATGATGTAGTTTCTCCAGCTGGCCCTCGAGCCGTTCTCGGGCATCCTTTTGTTCTTTCAACTTGCGTCGCAGCGAGTCCACCCGCTCGGGTGACACCAGCGCCTGCTTCGCCGCTGCCTTCTTTAGTTTTTCATTCTCCGTGCGCAGCTTTTCGATCACCTTTTTCATGTTCTCAATCACCTCTTCCAGTTCTAATCGCTCTTGTGTCGCCCACGTTGATCCTCGGCCTCTATCTTTTGCGCCTTTTGGTTTGTCAACACTGTTGTTGCCACCACCAAATTGATTCTTACGCTGAAGTCGTTTGTACTCCAGACGCATACTCTCGACCTCTAGCTCCAGATCGAGCAATTTCGTGTCTTTTGCCACCATATCCTGCTCTTTGTTACGCAGCTCGTCACCAAGAGCTAGAAGCTCCTCTTGAACCTCTTGCCCGACAAGGAAGCGTTGTTCTTCACGTCGCAACCGTGAATTGGCTCCTAGACCTTTTGCACCGTCGGCGTCGTCGTCATCATCATCATTAGTCGAGGATATACCATGTTGCACAAGTCGTCGACGCAGACGCTGCAGCTGAGTTTCGTACTTCTCCATTTGCGTGGTAAACGACTCTTCCCATTCCTTGCGCTTGAGAGCCAATGTCTCCTGGAGAAAGGAGTTCTGGCGCTCCAACTCTTCCAGCTGCTGTTTCACTGACACAGGAATAACTGCTGGCGCGGAAGATGCCTTTGCCAAACGCTCCTTCTCAATCCTCGTTTGATGTGCCTGCAACTCAGTCTCTAACTTTGATATCCGCTCATTGCAGCGTTCCAGCTCGCTGTCTTTGCTGGACGCATCCGTCTGCTTTTCCTTGAGACGCAGCATCAAAATATCAACCCGACGTTGAAGCTTCCGCTCTCCTTCCAGTTGTTCGCGTTTCGACTTCTCATCAGCTACACTTGCCGACGCCGTTGTTGTATGGGTGGATGCCTCACGAAGTGCAAGGTTTTGGGCCTGTAGGATCTTGATCTTCTTCTCAAGCTCTTCTACTGCCCTTGCTTCATTTACCACCTTTTCTTTCAAAAGCCACTTCAAACGTTCGATCTCCTCCTTCAACACTTGCAGTTCGGCCTTTGAGGAACTCTCTTTCCCTTCTTTCTCTTCATTTTCAATCTGCTTCTTCCTTCGTTGCTGCTGATCTTGTCTTTTCTTCAACATGGCTAACTTTTCCTGAAGCATTTGCACTTGGCTCTGCAATCGTGTTTTTTCCTCGCGCCACTCGTCCTCTTCTTCCTCTCGTCGCTCTTTCTCCTTTCGTTTCTTAGTGTTAAAGTCTTGGTTCATCGCGTGTTGTGCCTTGGCTATCTCAATAGCATGGCGATCTTCAGCTTTGAGAAACTCTTCCTTCAGCTTGATAATCGCGTCGCGCAACAACTTTAGCTTCTCTTCCTTTTTGGTTACATCATGTTTGACGAACGCGATCTGATGCTCCAATTTCTGGCTGTGTTTCTCGCACTCCATAATTTTATCTTTCAGCAAAACGATTTCCTCTAGCGCTTCACCCGCTCGCGCTTCAGCGAGGTCTCGCTCATTCCGCAGCATTTCCCGCTCCATCTGAAACTCTCGAATCGTTTGTTTTGCACCTGCCAATGCAACTTCGGCTTGCTTCCACTCCTGCAAGACATGGTCATGCCGCTCTTGCGCAGCTTGCAAAGCCTGCTTACTCTTGCCAGATCGCTCCATACTGCTAATAGTACCCATGGCCTCCTTGAGCTGCCCAATCATGCGTTGGTTCTCTTCATAGAGTTTTCTATTGAGCTGCGTGGTCTCCAGTCGATCCTGCGCCTTGTCCTGAGCACTTGAAGCACGTACGACCGCAAGCTTCCGCTGATACTCGTTGATGAGGGTATTCTTTTCTTCTACGAGCTGTTTCAGACTCGCAATTGTCGCTTGAGCTGCCAGCTGTAGCTCAGCTTGATCCTTCTCGTACAACCCTACTTTCTGCCGCATTAACGGAGAGTGGCTTGAGCCGTGCTCCAAATCTCGCTGATTATCGTGCTCTCGCCTCTCCCCTCCCGTGAGACCAGAGCGAGCGTATTGTTGTTCCAGCTCCAGGTCCTCGTATTTACATCGAAGCTCACGTTTTTCCGATTCGAGATCGCCATTTAGACGCAGCAGTTCCGATACACGAGCTTGGATTGCCTCCAGCTGGTGCAGTAGGTCTTCATTAAGCGTTTTCGTTTCACGAAGTTCTGTCTGCAGCTGGATCTCCTTCTCCTTGGATCCTGACATCTTTGTCGCAGCCTCAAGCTGGCCCAAGAGTAAGCGCTCACGAGTTTCCAGCGCGTCTACTCGGCTCTTAAGCCGGCCAACCTCGCTTTGATTGCCCCGTTGCTGTTTGAGCTCAAGTAGCGGTAGTTGTGCCTGCTTGTCTTCCAAATCTTTCTCAAGTTGCTTTCGGCGCTGCTGTTCGACTAATATCTCGTCTTCTAAAGAGTCTAAACGCTTCCGGAAAGCCTCCCATTTCGTATTTCGCGCTGTCCAGTCACGCTCTTTCACTTGCGCTATCGCGCTCTCGAGAATTTGGACTTTATCGCTTGACTTCTCACGAATTGTCGATAACTCCTGGGCTTTTTTCTCCATCTCCAACTCTAGTCGCTGATTTTTCAGGAGTGATTGCTGTTGCGTCTCCGTTACTAGGTCGTACTGCACTAGGAATTGCTGGTAGGTTGTCTTGATCTGCATCAATTGATGCTGGAGTTCGCCTACAATTGCGTGATCTTCTGAGGAAGCCATCAAATCACGAAGTTGGTCCTCCTGCTGTTCTCGGTTGCCCTGCTCTAGGGCAGCGCGTTTAGAGAGAACGTTGGCTTGAGATGCCGCCAACGTAGCGATATCCTTATACTTTGCGCATTCGAGTGCAAGGCTCTCATAGAGTTGCTCCACCTCGTTGATCCTCTCGTACAACAGCGAGTTCTCATTTCGAAGCTCATTGTCATCTCTAGAACTTTCTCTGAGCGGTGACAGCAGCACTAACTCGCCAGCATTGACTAATGCCTTTCGATCAGCTTCTTCAAGCGCCTTCACGCGCTCCGTTTTCACTTGTAGTTCAGTCTCAAGTTGATCTATCCGGTCTTGGAGGACATCTGAATCACAACCAGCTTCTCGAGCACTTGTATTCCCTGCACCACTTCTCGCACTCTTTTCCGCTTGAAGTACCATGAGACTATGCTGCGCCCTTGATAATTGCGCTGGTAGATCATACATTTCTAAGTATTTGGCATGCATTTCTGCATAACTTTCACTCAATGCACTGTACTTCTTCAGCACGCCAGTCACTACGTGTTGTTGTTTGTCAGCAAACTCACGCAACACGCTCTTCTCCAGAGTTTTTTCCATGCGTTCAATCATCTCGTCAGCACCCTGCTTCCACGTCTCTAGGTACAAGACCCGATACTTAAGCGTCTTTTCCATCTCACTCCACTCACGCTGCAGCAGTTTGTTGTGCTCCGTGCTGCTGCGCCATTCATTATGAAGCTGTTGATACTTTCGTTTGAGTCGAGCTTCGTTCACTTCGTAAGCCGCAAGCTTTCGTGTATGTTCAATTATCTCCGAGCGGAGCTGGACTTCATTCCCACTTATAAGTGCATCAGCGGTCATCGTAGAACTTTGATGATTTTGGACGCCGAGCAGATGCAATCCAGCTTCATAGCGTTGGCACTTGATCTTGTTGTCATTATTTTCTTGTGCCACTTGGTCCAGTTCATTTCGGAGTCGAATCTCAGCGTTGGAGTACTGTGCATGCATCTGAAAAAAATGCTGATATAAGACTGTGTGCTGGTCCATCAAGGATTGAAATACTTCTTCATGCTGGTGCAGCTGCCGTTGAAGTTCGTCATTACGTACTTCCGTCACCACCAACTCGTCGAGGCACACGTTCAGCTCCCGCAGAAAGTCGACTTGCTGCACCATTTCATCTTCACTTTCAAAGGCCAAGTTATCTATTATTCCACGAGACACTGGCGAACATGGAGACATTGGCCCACTCGTGTTGGATGGGTTTACGGCACGCTCATCATTGTTGTGGACCGGTGCCATAGTGGGGGAAGCAGGTTTGTCCTCAGCAGAAACACAAGGGGGTATTGGGTCCATCTGCGATCGCGTTTGTGCTTGCAGTAGCGCAAACTGCATCTCAATCGCTTTTGCCACCACTAGTGCGATATTATCCGCGTGATCGCTCCAGTCTTCTCCAGTTTTTCTGCCCGCAGTTTCATGTGAAAGAGAACGTTCCGTTGGGAGGTGTTTACTCGTGGAGTGCTCACATTCTTTTTGAGTCTTCACTACGCGAGTGGATCCTTCCTCATCAGAAGCTGGCAGCGACAAATCGTCATCATTGACTTCACCACTGCAATCTTGTGTTTGAACAAAGACCTTGGGTTTCTCATTAAGGTTGCGAGCTGACGTCTGCGTTTCTGCGTACACTTGGCTGTGCAGCCCGGCTATCGATTTTTCTCTCACTGGATCTGGCAATCGTTCAAGACCCCCTGAAGGAATGCTTTGAGGAGTCGCCTCCTTTTTGCCACTCTTTTGCTCACGCTCCTTTCGTAGCGATGCGATCTCTGCTCGAAGATGGTATATTACCCCCTCCTGCCGTTGTGATTTCACTTTAGCAGACTCGAGCGCGCGTAAAAGTTCACCTCTAATATCATCAGTGCTCGTAGCTGGTTGTGCCACTGGAAGAGCTACAGGTGCTGACTGCGATACCTCGAACTCATTCTGAAGTCGTTGAATATCCTTCAGCAAAAGCGCATTTTCCTCATTTTTGATATCAAGTTTTCTCTCAAGCTCCTCAACGGCGTCGTGCTGATCCTTTGCTCGCCGTGCTAATTCCTCTTCGTCATATGTACTTACAGGTACAGGTTCACAGCCAACCTGCAAGAGACGTTTAGCCACTTCCGGTGTGTGCTTAACGCGATCAATAAATTCTTCCACGGCACCCCATTGCTCAGTGGTCAGTCCATGCTGTTCATAAAGTTTGTGGCCGGCTAACCGCGCTTGGTCTCTCAACTTCTGTAGGAATCGCAGCCGCTCAGCCTCGAGTTCATGAATTTGAATTTCCATTTGCTTCATCACTGCCTCATTGATTGCTAGTTGGCCCTTGAGGTGGTCTGCGATAGCAAGGTCATCATACTCGAAATCTGCAGGTTTGCCAACCTCAGTTTTCAAACGTTCAAACGCAACATACAGCTTTCCAGCTGCCTCGACTTGCTCGTTTAGATCTTGACGCAGCTTAACATTCATTTGCTGATGCTGTTCCAGTTGTGTACGCAGCTTCTTCTGATACTTCACAACATCCTCCAAACCAGCTTGCTCTTCATACTTTGCATTCCAATCTTCAGCCTCAACTAGCTGTTTCTCCACGATACCCTGACGCAACTCCAGGTCCTGCACTAGGTCACGCTGCTCTTTTAGACGCCGCTTCAAATTCACATTCTCCTGCTCAAACGTTTCCAGTCTCGACTTCTGTTTTTGCACTGCAGTCTGGACAGCGTTTTCAACAACCGCGTCGACATTAAGATGCTCTGCAAGGCTTTCCAGATCACTTTGCTGCTGGAGAATGCGCTGGTTCAGCTCCAAGATTGTGCTTTTATCCCGAATGCGCAGCTCTTGCAGCATTTCGAGTTGTTTCTCTAAGTCCGCCATTTCTGCACTTGGGCTGCCACGAACAGAATCCTCATCGTCTTCCTCTTTTACGACCTTCTTTGTCTCCAAGAACTGCTGTTGCTGCTGCTCATACAACATCTGCTGCTGCTTCAACTTTCGCTTTAATTCATCCAACTCGGCAATCAGCACCGCCTTCTCCATCGCAAACTTGACCTTGGCATCGTTCATCAGCGCGTCCACGTCACTTTCCCTCTCATCCATCTCGATCAGCTTGGCTTCCACACTCAGTTTCTCCTGTTCAAGCTGCTCCACCTTGGTATGCAGCTGCGTGATCTCCAGCGTCTGCTCATCCACCGCGTCGCGATAGGCTTCAAGTTGGTCCTGCATGGTCTTCATCGACGCTTGGGACTCCTTCACCTGCTCCGCCGTCTTCTTCATGGCTTCCTGCAGCTCCACGACCTCGTCCCGCAGCAGTTCGTTCTCTTTCAGCGTCGTGTAGAGCTCGCTGCGCTTGTCCTTGCTCTCCTCCGCCACTTGAGCCACCTGTCTCTGAGCCTTCAAGCTCGCTGTAGCTTCTCTCTCCACCTGCGCTTGGAGCTGCTTCAATCTCGTCTCCAGCACCTCATTTTGCGTCTTTAACGCCTCGAACGCCTTCTCTTTCGCGGCAACTTGAGGCTTCTCGGGGGACGTTTTCGGGTTCTGTGCCTCGCTCTGGAGCTGGTCGAGCCGCTGCTGCAGCTGCGTCGTAAGCGCCGCGACCGTCTCGTTCAGCCGGACGACCTCGCCGTCCTGTGCCAGCAGCTTCTGCTGGGCCTGCACGTCGCGTGCACTTGCGTCGGACTGTAGCGTGGCCAGTTGCTCGTGCAGCTGCTCGTTCTCGCCCTC
>JAHWLE010001531.1:0-10710 GCA_024679135.1 Phytophthora foliorum | reverse complement strand
AGGAAGAAAGCAAACACACTCGAAAACTTGGTTACATACATCAAACAACAGCAAAGCACGGAACCGTTTAAAGTAGCCCGTTCCCTTTCTCATGACAGATACATCCCAAGTGTTGCTGTATCTTCCTGCGAGATCCCTGCATCATTAAGCCGCTTCTTCTGTATCAACTGCTCCACCATCCAGTCCGTTTTCATCTTCTGCGTAGTCATCTTGGCCTGTTTTAATTGTTCCTGCGCCAATGCCAGCTGCACCGCATGCAGTTCACTACTGCGCTGCTCTCGCTTAGTTTCAAGGTCTAAGCGCCTGCCCTCAATCTCAAGACGAGCTGCCTGGATGCCCAATTTCCGTCTCAAATACTCCGTCGATCCCTTTCCAGCATGCTGCTGCGTAGCAGTCGCAGTCGTCGCCACCTCCGTCGTAACATTCCCACTCCCATTCTCGCCCCCCCTTCTCTCCTGCCGTGTCCCCTCCACCCTCTGTCTCTTTGCAGCCTGCAGACTGTTCGGAGTGTCCACCTCCGACTCTGCAGCCACCGAAGCAGGAGCAGCGATCGCTGCAACTGAAACTGGGGCCTGCACCTGGCTCTCTCCTTGAACGTGAGCCTGAATCTGAGCTGGAGCCTGAATCTGAGCTGGAGACTGCGACTGAACTTGAGCTTGAGCCGGAACTTGAGCTACCGGGGCTGGAGCTGGTGCGGTGGGAGTCAAATTCGGCGTCTGCATAGCCCTCATATCCATCTCATTGGCAAACATTTGTTGTTGCTGTTGTTGTTGCTGGTCAATATGATACATTTCCTGCTGCTGGCCGGCGTAGAGATCCTGCTGTGGCTGCTGCTGGTCTCCGCTGTTCGCGTACATGTTCTGCAGCTCGGAGGTGGACGTGGGGGCGAACATGACAGCGTCCTCCAGCGTCTGCTGCTTGTGCTCCTGGTCGTTACTTAGCAGAACCTTGACGAACGCGTCCTTGTTGCGTCTGCGTGGGTTCGTCTTGAGTTGCCGCTGCGTGATCTCGCGTTTGAGTTGCATGAGCGACCAGTCCTTGTAGTCGTCGGAGCGAGGAGGCGAGCAGCGCTCGTCCCCCCGGGCGGACCACAGGCGCGAGGCCTTCGGGGCGCTCCACGACGGCGCGTTCATCCGGCCCAAATAGAGCAACCGAATAGGGAACTGTGCTATTGCTTACGTATTACGGCATATGCGGTGACGTAGGTTCTGTAAACTTGAAGCGAGTTTCTGGATGAAAAGTCTGCAACGCTGCGTTGCTGCCCAACAGGAGTTATATTTAGTTGTGTAACTATTATACAATACTGAAGCAGAAAAGCTTTGGCCGATGGATTGGCAAGCAGCTTCTCTTACCGTAGAGTTGATGGTTGAGCGGGCGACCCCGTTGGTACAGAGATCTCTAGGACCAAGAGTGCGTCAAGCCCACTACAGGATACCCCGTGGGCACAGTACCCCCTAGGGCCTACAGTCTAGGTGTATAATGCTGTTTTTACGGGTGAACTACTTCAAGTATAATACTGTAGCCGTGAAGGAAGCTCCAGCCTGGCGTGCTTCGTTGTGTCTTGTCCTCCTGGACAGCTGCTGTACGTCGTGGCGTGGAATAGGACAATGTAACCTGCGATGGGCTCGAAAAGCCGGGGTTTGCGATGCTCTACTCTTCGTGTGTTGCAATTGCGCAGAAAGCTATTGGACGAGTATCAAGCGGAAAACCCAATGTCAAAAACTGCGCCGCCGGTTGGTCTTCTTTCACCCCGGACTACTCTTCTGGAACTCTCGTTCCGCAACCTCCGAGCACAAGGCCATAAATTATTGGCTCAATAATATTGAGTCGCTAGCAATACATGTATTAATACACGATCAACGGAAAAGAAATGGCTCGGAGTAGCACATACACACGCTCGCTTCCTGTGATCGCAAGAGCGAAAGGTGTCACAATTCGCTTGCTGCTTGAACGAGAGATTAATATTCCCCGCATGAACTAATTTAGTTCTAGAAGGCTGTTCATTTTACCTGGATTGAGTTCAACTAAATGCAGGCCTTCGAGTTCCCGTTAATTTAAGAGCGTCGGGGCAATTGATGTTTTCAAGCAGAACGAAGATTTGCACATGGAGGATCTGCCCGGCTCATTATGTGCAAAGAAGTTTCGGGAAGGCCACCTGACAGGTGACCTGTCGATGGCATCCGCTTTGCCGCGACGTTGTGCTGTCCGCAAAGTGTATTTATTCATACATGTATGGATTCGGAAGCGTCATCCTATCAGCGCGTTTATGTGTTTTCAAACTCTAAAACCTAGAGCAGCGTGCTCGTCAGAGCGCAAACGGCGATCCCCTTGTCTGGAGCATTGAAGACTGCGGAAAATATACCCTCGCCTCCAATAACCAACAAACATACGAATTGCAAGTGACGGCAGATGGTTCCATCTCATGATTTCAACTTGTATCGTCACCACGGCTTGTCATGGTCTTTATTCTCCTCGAGATGCATTTGCAGACCTATCCAAGATTATGGTACATGGTATGGTGAGCCGGGGGCTCTGCAACCGAGTCAGATCATTCTCGGTTTTCCTTCCTCCGACGTGTACGCGTAGTGCTGCTCCTCTATTAGCGTGTATTGTGAAACTTGCCATGGCTATGATATTACGGACGCTGGCGTTCGCTGCTCTCGCTGTTCTTCCACAGACAGCTGCGGACGATGCTGTGCAACTAAGTGAGTCTTTTGGCGGTCCTCATGGCAACGATTTCTCAGACCAAGCGTCGGTGGTGTCTGGACAAACTGTGAGCTTCATCACAATTCGCGCAGGTGACCGGGTCGATGGAGTTTCTCTGGGGATAACAGCACCCACCGCACAGACATTCACACATGGGGGGAGTGGCGGAACCGACAACACACTCACGCTTGGTGTTGGCGAGTACATTACGTCGATGGAGGCGCATTGGGGCGAAAAAGACGGTCATACTCGTGTCTTCTATCTCAACTTTGGCACAAGTGCCGGCAATTCTGTCTCTGGAGGAACGCAAACAGACTCTACAGGATCCGCGACCGCGCCGTCAGGGTATCAACTCGGTGGGTTCTTTGGTCGTGACGGTGATGAAATCGATCTACTTGGTGTGATTTGGTCGAGTGTTGCATCTGTGGATGACACACCTGGAACGGTTGTTCCAGCCGATATCCCGGCATCAAGGTCCGCAGATGCAGGGGCATCAGCGGCTCAAGCTACGACAGCCCCGCCAGATACGACTGCATCCGTGGCCCAGGCCGCGGCAACTTCCTCAAATTCAGCTCCGGTCGATACATCTGCAGCATCTGCTGGTCCAACGACTTCATCAGGGTCCTTTGCATTGGCAAGCTCTGGGTCTGCGGCATCGACAGGATCAAATACACCAGACTCATCTGGCTCAACAGCAATTGCAAACTCAGCCTCGGCGATTGCAAATTCAGACTCGAGTGGCTCAATCGACGCGTCAGCAGATTCTTCAGCCTCCGTCAACCCGTCTGCAATCTCGAGCTCTGCGGCTGCAGGTCCTTCAGGGGCTCTGGGCTCTGGTTCTGCAGCTTCGGTCGCTACGTCCACTGCTGGATCCTCAACAGCGCCAACCGATGGCTCGTTAGATACGTCAGAATCACCAAGCACTGATGCGCCATCGAGTGCAGCGGTACCGGCAGCGACTGGACCAGCGGTCCGGCTGAGTGAAACCTTTGGAGGTCCCCACGGCAATGAGTTTTCAGATCAATCCGCGGCGACTTCGGGGCAGACAATTACAACTCTCACTGTTCGCGGTGCTAAGCGTATCGATGGGCTAACCCTCGAAGTTTCCGCACCTACGGCGCAGACTTTCACCCACGGTGGCACTGGTGGGGATCCTTATACGCTTACTCTTGGCTCGGGCGAGTACGTTACTTCGATGGAGGCCCATTGGGGCCAAAAGGATGGCCACACCCGGATCTTCTATCTCAATTTCGGCACAAGTGCAGGGAACTCGGTCTCTGCAGGAACTCAGACCGACGAGAAGGGCTCCGTGACAGCTCCGGATGGATATCAACTGGGCGGGTTCTTTGGTCGTGACGGCGATGAAATTGATTTACTTGGTGTGGTGTGGACGAGCATCGCAGTGGTGGAGGCCGCCCCCAGCACGACAAACTCCGGTAGCGCCGCAGCCGCGGATGTATCGGATCAAGATATTGTTCTCAGCGACCTTCATGGCGGACCTCACGGCAATGCGTTCTCCGATATCGACTCGATCAAGTTCGCTCAGTGGGCAAGCTCTATCACTATCCGCTCGGGTGAACGCGTGGATGCTGTGACTCTGAATATTGAAACACCGACAGAGGTCACGATGAATCACGGGGGCAACGGAGGAACCGATAACACCCTCACGCTGGGTGCCGGAGAGTATATTACGTCAATGGAGGCCCACTGGGGTAAGAAGGACGACCACACACGAATTTTCTACCTCAGCTTCGTCACGAGCGCTGGGAACTCCATTTCTGGAGGAACTCAGACCGACGATAAAGCCACTGCTACGGCTCCCGATGGTTTTCAGCTTGGGGGATTTTATGGTCGAGCTGAGGATGAAGTTGACCAACTTGGAGCGATCTGGACGAGAATGTCAGCGAAGGATTTATCACTTACCGACGCGGAGGACAGTTCTGGATCTGGTGTCATGTACGAGACCTCGATTCGCAACTGGGTAGGGCCCACCATTGGCGTGGCTAGTGACACGGCTTGCTACCGGAAGTCGATGAATTTTGACAGCAACAACATTTGCCCGCTCGGCTACGGCAAAGAGGATACCGATTGCCAAGCCCAGTGTCCACTGTCTTATCCTGTTTCCTGCTCGCTTGAATGCATCCCTCAAAACGACGACTGCGTACTTGAAGCTCTCTCTAAGATCGGATCTGTCGTTGCGGTTGCTCTCAATGCTGCCACGGGTGGTGTGTTCGGAGACATCCTTGCTGCGTACAAGACTGCCAAGTGGGCCATCACCTGCGCAGCGAACATTGTCACGGTAGTCCGAGGTCTAATTTTCTACCTTCGCTATCGTCAAACCACGGCGCCTCAGGGAGATACTGCAGAATTGCTTACTGCAGCCTACCAGACGGATGTTGTGATATATGACCTTCCTGTTGCTGTATGTGCTTGCCTCGGTCTCCCAGTGCCGAAGGGCGCGCAGTTTGCCGATACGGTCCTTGTGATTGTTGAAGGTATCGTAAAGCAGGCGATCACTAATGGTGAGGAAATCGTCTCAACTGGAGAAAATGTTTTGAAGTTGCTCACGGGCACCGGAGCGCTCAATGGCACGTCGGACACGACAACGGTGGATGGCCTCCAAGACTTGCTTAACACGAATTCAAGCTGCGGCTACGAGCTCAAGCGCCTCACCGATCACGTCGTTCGCGCAGTCAACGACGCCCGAAACGCGACTCCCGATATTTCTGCAGACGATGTCCGTGTGACTGTGTACAAATCATCAATTGTGATGAACGACATCCCCGCTGTCACGAATTACTGCATGGGAGAGCTTCTAGGCAACAAGACGATCACTGCCGCCTTTGAGACCCGCGATATGTTGCGGAAAACCTTTGGTGTGATCGTCGATCAACTCGTCGAGACCGGAGCGACGGACATGGGGAAGGACGTGGCTAAAGACGATTATATGCTCAAGGTGGCCAATATGGGTCTTGTCGTGCTGTCCACGATTGATCCAACGGGAATCGCGTACATGGCATCCCAGTTCGTTCAGCCCATTTGTGGGCCAACAGCATATCTGGGTGAAATCGACGATGGCAGGCTCTCCGATGCTCTCGGGCTTAGGACCGTGGACGAAGCATTTACAGGAAGCTACGGCACGTGGACCAAATCTGGTGACGGTGTCGTCCACCTCATCATGGAGAGCGTAGATATCTACGACGTGACCGTGACAATTCATTCGGGCGGAGACAAATACGCCGAAGTGAAAGTGGGAGCTGGAGAAACGGTGACGTGGGATTCGACGATCCCGGAGCTGCAAGACAAGACTCTGTACTTGGATCGTTGGCGTCCTGGGCTTTTTGGGTTGCCTGGTTCGGGTGGTGGATCTCTGTTGCTCTGGGTTCCGCGTTCATCTGAGGGGGGTCATCTCGAGATGCACGTGCGGATCAACCCCAGCTAAACAAGTGCATCGCCGCCTAGATACCTTTTAGTTGAGTCAAATAATAATATCTGTACATGTATATTGTAGCGTGCCGTAGGTGGTTCAAGTTGGAGCTTCAGCGCTGACTCATTGGTAAAAGGGATAACGTACTCGGAATTGACGATACTGCTTTCCCTCCTTTGGTACATGTAGCTGAGCAGATGAGAGAGGCTGGGGCCCATCCTGGTGGATGAAATTCCCCTATTCAAACCAACTACTAACGTACTTCCAAGACAAAGTTGCTCACGACAACTACAGGTAACCTTGATGGCGTTGAATCGCTAAAGTAAAATGACCTTCCGTTCATTCATTATGATGATCTATCTAGCTACCGACAACAGCCTCATCCTTGGAGTCTACATCACCGAGATTGATCCGACCCTGCTGCTGGTGTCCAACGCACCCACACTTCAATCTCGCTAATCGAGCGTGGATGCCTATTTCACTGAGTTCCTGAGATATCCCCGATCCCATGATCAACCGTGGAAGATGTTACATGTACTTTTCTAAAGCTGCTCGGACACTCCTTCACACAAGTACATGTGTACTACGCTTTCGTCAACGACACGCATCAAATGCAGCAAGTTACACGGATCTACAACAGGACAGCATCACCTGCGCCCACCTCTTGAATCTGCCGCGCCAGCACTTGCACATCCATCTGCTTCGGGCGCAACTCCACCACAATCCCCTGACAGGGCACTGCCCTCAGTGAGGGCAGAGATATCGGTCCGTTAGCGATAACATGTACATGTACCATGCAACGCTGTGCTGTCCGATGGTTTCATACTCTTCCAGCTAATTTTCATGTAGTTTGAATGCTTTCCGACATCATTGCCCTACCAAGGCAATTGAGTGCCAGCAGCTTCTGGGCCGTACCAAAATCAATACGGAGAGCACTAATAGCGCAGTAGGACAAGCCATCGTTGTTATCCCTCTCAAATCGTGGTTGATTATCGGTCGAGGCTGCCTTTCCGCTGCCGTTGCATGAAGTATCACGGTCTCAACACTGCAACCTTGGCACCGTGCGGTGAGACTAGAGCGAACCTTGCCAGTTGGCATTCTCGATTTTGCAGCCTCTTTCGCACACGCAGACGAGCAAATGGTGTTTCGGCGGGTAATCGTCGCCCTTCAGGCGTTGGCTTTCGTGGCTTTTGCTCTGGTCGCCTCGGACGACACTGTGCAGCTCAGCGAGACATTCGGTGGTCCTCATGGCACCGAGTTCTCCGACCAAGCTTCTGTCGTGGCTGGAGAGACTGTTAGCTTTGTCACGATTCGCGCAGGTGATCGCGTTGACGGCATCTCTCTGGGAGTATCGGCTCCGACCGCACATACGTTCACCCACGGAGGAACTGGCGGGACAGACAACACGCTCACGCTTGGATCGGGTGAATACATCACGTCAATGGTGGCTCATTTGGACAAGAAGGATGGCCACACACGCATCTTCTATCTAAGCTTCACTACGAGCGCCGGCAATTCAATCTCTGGGGGAACTCAGACTGACTCGGCAGGGTCAGCAACCGCACCTGGTGGCTATCAACTAGCTGGGTTTTACGGTCGAGACGGCGATGAAATTGACTTGCTGGGTGCAGTCTGGGCAAGTATTGATCCTACGACGGAGAGTTCGGCCACCGTCGCTCCTGCCAACATTCCGGCATCAGCAGACGGAGAGACTGGATCGGCCGTGTCAACAGATCAAGCTATAACAGTCTCATCTAGCACGTCGGCGTCTACAGCTCTCGATGATCCAACTCAAACAGAAATATATGCATCAAGTGGCTCAGCGACGGCAGCTGCAACGGATTCCGTGGCAATTTCAAGCTCAGGCTCAACAGCTCTAGTCAACTCTACTACAAGCTCATCTACAGCTTCCGGGCCAGCTACTAAACTCAGCCAAACGTTCGGTGGGCCTCACGGAACCGAGTTTTCGGACCTGTCTTTGACTACTTCGGGGCAAACGATCACCTCTCTTACAGTTCGTGCGGGCGACCGCGTTGATGGCATCACCCTTGTCGTATCGGCCCCCACCGCACAGACATTTACGCACGGCGGGACTGGTGGAACCGACAATACGCTCACACTTGGTGCAGGCGAGTACATCACGTCGATGGAAGCTCACTGGGGTCAAAAGGATGGTCATACTCGTATCTTCTACCTTAGCTTTGGCACAAGTGCAGGGAACACAATTTCTGGAGGGACACAGACGGATGAAAGCGGTTCGGCGAGTGCACCTGATGGCTATCAGTTAGGCGGGTTCTTTGGTCGTGACGGCGACGAGATCGATCTGCTCGGTGTGGTGTGGACATCTATCGTTGTAGTGGACGACACTGCTACAACTACAAGTTCTGGCAGCACAACTGCTCCAACTGCGTCCAACACTGATATTGTGCTCAGTGATCTCTACGGCGGACCACACGGTATTGCATTCTCCGATATCGACTCGATCTTGTTCGAGCAGACAGCTAGTTCTATCACTATCCGCTCGGGTGAACGCGTGGATGGTGTGACTCTGAATATTGAAACACCGACAGAGGTCACGATGAATCACGGGGGCAACGGAGGAACCGATAACACCCTCACGCTGGGTGCCGGAGAGTATATTACGTCAATGGAGGCCCACTGGGGTAAGAAGGACGACCACACACGAGTTTTCTACCTCAGCTTCGTCACGAGCGCTGGGAACTCCATTTCTGGAGGAACTCAGACCGACGATAAAGCCACTGCTACGGCTCCCGATGGTTTTCAGCTTGGGGGATTTTATGGTCGAGCTGAGGATGAAGTTGACCAACTTGGAGCGATCTGGACGAGAATATCTGCCACAGATTTGGTACTTACGGATGTGCAGGAAAGTTCTGGGTCTAGCCTCATGTATGAAACCACAATCCGCAACTGGGTTGGATCCACCATTGGCGTGGCTAGCGACACGGCTTGCTATCGGAAGTCGGTCGACTACAACACCACCAATATTTGTCCGCTGGGTTACGGAAAAGACGGTGACGACTGCATCGCGCAATGTCCGATGGCCTATCCTGTTTCCTGCTCGTTGGAATGCATCCCTCAAAACGATGACTGCGCGCTCGAGACGCTCTCGAAAATCGGATCTGTCGTCGCGGTGGCTCTCAATGCCGCCACTGGTGGTGTGTTCGGAGAAATCCTTGCTGTGTACAAGACTGCAAAGTGGGCCGTCACATGTGTGGCGAACATTGTCACAGTTATCAGGGGTTTGATCTTCTACCTCCGCTATCGCCAAACCACAGCTCCTGAGGGAGATACAGCGGAGCTGCTCACCGTAGCCTACCAGACCGATGTTGTAGTTTACGATCTCCCCGTGGCTGTTTGCACTTGCCTCGGAATTCAAGTCCCAGCAGGCGCCAAGTTTGCTGCCACTGTACTCAAAATTGTCGAAGGCATCGTGAAGCAAGCCATCACCAATGGCGACGAAATCATTTCGACCGGAGAGAATGTGCTCAACTTACTCACGGGCACTGGTGCACTCAACTCGACCGACTCGACCGTTGATGAACTCCAGGACCTCATTGATACAAATTCGAGCTGCGGCTATGAACTCAAGCGACTCACTGATCACGTCGTTCGCTCGGTCAACGAAATTCGCAACACTACACCCGGTGCTCTGGTGGATGATATTCGAGTGAGTGTCTACAAGTCCTCAATCGTGATGGACGACATCCCCACGGTCACAAACTACTGCATGAGAGAGCTCCTGGCGAACAAAACAGTTGAGGCTGCTCTCGAAACCCGCGACATGCTGCGGAAAACCTTCGGGGTGATTATTGATGAGCTTGTGGAGACCGGCACAACGGACATGGGGGAATCCGTCGCAGAAGACGAATATATGCTCAAGGTGGCCAATATGGGTCTTGTCGTGCTGTCTACAATTGACCCGACAGGAATCGCTTACATGGCGTCGCAGTTCGTTCAGCCCATCTGTGGGCCAACTGCATATCTCGGTGAGATTGACGACGGCAGACTTTCGAATGCTCTTGGTCTTACGACAGTTGATGAAGCGTTTACAGGAAGCTACGGCACGTGGACCAAATCTGGTGACGGTGTCGTCCACCTCATCTTCGAAAGTGTTGATACCGAAGATGTGACTGTTGTTATCCATTCGGGAGGAGACAAGTATGCTGAAATTGATGTCGCTGCGGGTGATACCGTGACGTGGGATTCGACGATCCCGGAGCTGCAAGACAAGACTCTGTACCTGGATCGCTGGCGCCCCGGACTTTTGGGGTTGCCTGGCTCGGGTGGTGGGTCCTTGTTGCTCTGGATCCCCAGGTCGTCAATAGGAGGCCATCTCGAGATGCACGTTCGGATCAACGTTAGTTAGAGCTTCGGCGTCAATGCTTAGTTTAAATTGCTTGTGGGGCAGTGCTGTTGCAAAGTAAATGTCGATAGCATCATGAATCCTCCTGGCAAACTTACTTGCGTAGGACAGTCAACATAATACTTGAAGTAATTTGTTGTATTAGGTCGTGTCAAAACAATTACTACGCTATTAATATTTTAATAAATATTAA
>JAHWLE010001530.1:0-10717 GCA_024679135.1 Phytophthora foliorum | reverse complement strand
GCGCTGAAGTTCAAGGCTGCCCTTTCCCACGCGAACTGAAGGGCAAAGACCGGGCGACAAAGCCCAAACCAAGGAACCTCGGGCCGAATGCCGGCGCTCGCTCAGCTATGATGCCGCTGGCAGGCCAGGCAGGCCGCATGCTGGCATTGCTGCTACAATGCTGCTCGCTGTGGCAGCTCGGACAGCTCGTGGCTGCGCTGACTCGTGTGTCGGATCTGAAGGATGACGTTCACGCTTCGGGTCCGCTGCGATTTGTTAAACGCAAGTGACAGTCAGCAAACTTCAGAAAACGCCTCCTGCGAGATCGCGACCCGCGTGGCAAACAAGCGCTGCAAACAAGCGCTGCGAACCGAAGCGTAGAGCTCCGGAAAGCTGGCAGCCGAGGCTTCGGTCTTTGCCGCCGCCGGGAAAGCGTGGCATCAACGGCAAGGTGGTGTGGTTGAGGTGCAACGAGCCGCCCAAACGACTGCTTGCAGTTGTGGCGCGCCCCTCCCGTCGCTCGACACGTTCAACGATGGGGGGCACTACGCACTTCAGCCTCAGTCGTGCAGCGGGCAGCATATGTGGACTCCGGGCGGCAGATGGCCCCGGGCTCCGGCACCAGTTTGCAGCCTGCAACAGCCGAGGAGCGCTGCCGCATTTGCTTGTTTCGACCACGCGCTGGCAATGCTCGCCAACGGCTTGTTCGATACAACGCCGCAGATGTTTTCGGTGCTGACTCCACTGTTTACACCCCGCCGAGCTGTTGCCGTTATCATCAGTTGCTGACGGCACGCGGCCCGTGTCTGGTCACCTCGACGCGGCATGAACAGCGCTGCTGGGCTGCACGATCCCCATGGCAAACGCCAAACGCTGAAGTACATGTACATGTACATGATCTGCTGCATGCTCTGCTGCGATGTTCCCTGGGATGGATGCAGGTTGAAGCTTTGAAGCTTTTGTCGTTGAACTTGCAGTCCGGTGGTGGTGGGCAGCATCCCGCTGGCTTCTCGGGTCGCTCGTCGGGTTTTGCGGTGCTTCGATTCTGAAGTGCGCACCCATTCGTTTTCGGTGAATGCCATCCCGGATGCAGTCATCAAGAAGACGTCCACGTTCATGAATAGCTTTGGTAAAGCAATGCGATTGATGCGGTGCGGGAATGTAGGTAAAAGGGTCCGTGCCCGCTGACTATTGCCTGACAGCCACTTCACTTCGCGCGCTGCACTGTGCACACTCGCCATGACCACCGCCACCGTCTCCCACTGGGAGCAGCTTCCGCACGCCTTCGCCCAGGTGTCCGACGGCATCTGCCTGCACTATGTCGACACGGGGGGGCCTGCCAGCTCCACGAGCGTCCCCGTCGTGCTGCTGCACGGTTGGCCGGACGTCGGCTTCGGTTGGCGGGTGCGCGCGCTACTTGCTTTCGCAGCCTCTGTACCTGACGGCGCCGCGTAGGTAGTCGATCTCACTGTGCTCTGATGTGTATGTGGCAGCACCAAACTCGCGCCGCTGGCAGCCAAGTACCGCGTCATCGTGCCAGGTTATTCGAGCGCAAGACGCTGTTAGCCGTCGCTGTGGCTGCCATCTACTCACCCTCGTGCGTCCAACTGTGGCAGACATGCGAGGCTTCGGACAGAGCTCAGCTCCTGCAGAGGCGTCGGCGTACGGCTCCAAGAACGTCACGTCCGACTTGGTGAAGCTGCTTGGTGAGTCGATCGTCATAGCTACAGTGAAACGGTGGAGCGAGATCCGCGATAACCTCATGCTTCTTGCTGCTGCTGCTGATCAGACGTCCTGCAGATCGACAAGGCTGTCTTCGTCGGTCATGATTACGGTTCCACCATGAGCTGGCGCATGTGTCTCTACTACCCGGAGCGCGTGGCGGCCGTGTGCTCCGTGGACATCCCGTACTACCCACCCAGCGACCAATGCACGGACGTGGACGCGCTGGTCGCGATGCTGCCGCAGTTTGCATACCTGAAACTGCTCGGCGACTCCGAAGCTACAGCGCATAAGCTCGCAGAGACCCCCAAGCGCTTCTTCAACGCCGTCTTCCACCACACCGCTGAGATTCCCGGCGATTTGGCGCGTTTGATCGAGAACGTCGAGAACGGAAGTGACGCCTGGTACACTGAGCCCTCTACGCTGTTATCAGTCGACGAGCTCGAGTATTACGTGCGCCAAGTCTCCCGCACCACCAACGGCTTTCTCGGTGGCTGTCGATACTACGGGCAATGGCGACGCGACTTTGAGACGGAGCTCGCACTGCCGCGAGAAATCCCACACGAAGCTCTCTACATCGCGACTACACGTAGCAAAGGCGACGACCCAGCACAGCAGCAAATGGCGACAGGAATGGCTCAGCTGATCCCCAAGCTGGAGACGAAGGTCGTGCACGAAGCTGGGCACTGGGTTCTCTGGGAGAAGAAAGGGGAGATTATAACCATGTTACTCTCGTGGCTCGAGCGGGTTAACTAGACTGGTAGTTCTAGCTTGTTGAACGGAGAAGGACTTGTTAGTCCACTTGGCTTCATATATCCAAGCATTTGCCAATGATACCAGCATACCTGCAACACGCACATTGTTGTGCGTGATCTCAATCGTCACTGAGAGCAGCGAATGCTTGAAGCGCTTCCGACGACCTAAGTACGATATCGTTTTACCATCACTCTGTCGTGTCAACGCATCCTCCCAGTATGCCGGAATGGACTCGGTGCTTCCTGCCGCGGGGCATGGCAGCCGCCCCGTCCAGCCGCCGCCTCGCTTCGTCCCGCACCTGCAACACGCACATTGTTGTGCGTGATCTCAATCGTCACTGAGAGCAGCGCGACAGAGCGGACACGTTGCGCTGGTTCCAAACCAGTCGATCACGCAGTCTTCATGGAAGTGGTGGCCGCACGGCAGGCTGACTACTGGTCTTGCTTCTCCTGCTGTTGCTGGGTCTTCGTTGAGGCAAATGGAGCACAGCTGCTCACCACTATCGCCATCGGCAGGGTTCGTGTGCTCCTTGAAGTCCTGCAGCGCCAACACAGCAGATTGCCGCTGAATTTCGGCATCTTTCTGAGGTTGCGGAATTTGGAGGAAGGTCTCTAGCTCGTAGAATATCGTGTACAGTTGTGCCCACGACGAGGCAAAGCCGCCTGCCTGGAAATGGCTGTTTGACCTGTACACCGACAAGTCTGAGTACACCCCCAGCAACTTCCGCACAAAGTTCGGCAGCCCCAGGACGCGCTCTTTGACTACCCAGGGCTTGTCGGATCGCACGTGCTTCTTCGGGAATGACGGCGAAATAGCGCGCCGCATCGCGTTGGAGACAACTGCAAACGCTTCGTGGCTACCGACGGCTGTCTTACGGGTGAATTCCCTGCGGACAGTGTACTCCCAGTCTGCGATTCGCTTGAGAAGCAGTCGCCGGAAAGTCTCCAGCTCGGAATACCGCTTCTCCACCACCCAGTGATCAGCTACCCTCGCTCGAGTGTCTGCTGCTCGACGGATTTGCATGCAGTAGACGGTATACCAAGCGCTAGTGTTGTCTTCGGAGGCCAAGACGTGGCTGGTCGTAGTGCGGATCTCCAGTTCCCTGCCGACAAGAGCTTCTCGCCGACGCGTCTGGAACTTGAGCAGTCGACGGAAGTGCGGCTCGTCCATCAGGCCGCTTGAGGCCAGCAGCTTGTTTTCAATGGCGAGCGTTGTCATGCTTTCTGTATCGGATCGTGCTGTGTACGGAGCAGCTCGAGGAATGGTGTTGCCAGGGAGAAGGTTGCTTGGGTTCTCTGAAGTTCCGTGATCAGAGTTGGTGTTGACGGCAAGTCGGGCGGCATAGCATGGACTTGCAAATCTTGACGATGTTGTGCCTGGATATTTGGAGATCGTGGTCCGTGAAGGAGATGGCTTTCAACTTGCTTTGCTGGAGCCGTACATTATTATCCGCATGTACGTAATTGCTTAGGGTCAATCGTGTTGAACTCATACGAAAAAACTATAACTATAACTATTAACGTGCATGTGCGTACAGGAGTGCAGACCTGCACTTGCTTCAGCGTCGGTGTGTGGCAGTTGATTGTGGGGCGATTACGCCGTAAGAGGGCTGGTCGTGTTGCGGCGACAGAGCGGACACGTTGTGCTAGCGCTGAACCAGTCGATCACGCAGTCCTCGTGAAAGTGGTGGTGGCAGGGGAGCCGAACGAGCGGCGCCAACTCGTTTGTGGGGTCCTCTTCGTTTAGACAGATGCAGCAAACGGGCTCAGTGGAATCACCACTGGGGCCATCGTCGAAGCTCTCCTTCGGCAACTTGTCGAGGTTCTCGAGCGCTAATACGGCTGACTCCCGACGCGTCTCCGCATCCTTCTGTGGCTGCGGCACCTCCAAGAATGCCTCGATCTCTGCCTGCATTTGGTACAGGAGATCGTAGGACGAAGCGAAGGCGCTGGAGTGCAGCTGGCTGTTGGTCAAGTAGAGTCCCAGATCGGTGTACACGCCCATGAGCTTGCGCACGAACTCTGTCAAGCCCTCGACGCGCTCGGCGATGATTTTGGGGGTATCGACGCGGATGCGTTTCTTGGGGAACTGCGGTGAAATGGCGCGACGCAGCGCGTTCGAGACGACGGCGAAGGTGTTGCGCGTGTCACCGTGGCCCTTTAGCATGTCTTTTCCCTTTTGGTGGGCGAACTCATGACCAACGACGACCTCCCAGTGCTCAATGTGCTTCAGAAACAGCTTGCGGAACTTGTCGAACTCCGAGTAGCGTTTCTCCAGCACCCACCGCCCGCCTTCGCGGGGGTCACGATCTCGCGCGAGCGCCGTGTGGTGCAGCACGTCGTCGGCGCTGCGGATGCGCATGCGGTAGGCCGTGAAGGACAGTCGCGGGTCGTCGCACATTTGGACATGCACAGTCTCGGTGAGGATCTCCAGCCCGCTGCCGCCAAGACCCTCCCGGCGACGCGCCTGGAGCTTGAGAAGTCTACGAAAGCGGGGCTCGTCCATGAGGCCACTCAAAGCCAGTAGCTTGGCTTCCATCGGTATGGAGTACAGGATTGTGTGTGTTTCTCGAGCCGTGGAGGTTGAAGAATGAAGAAAGCTTCTGGCGGACCCCATTTTAGCAGGCAGATTCGCGACACCACCGCGGGCGAATCTGTCCTGTGTCGCGACAACTTCAAGCAGGGATTAGGCGGATTAATCTCGATCGGCGGTGCCGGCAACATGTCGGAATATCACGCGTGCCTCGAACTGTCGAGACAGCCTGTCACCCACTTCAACTCGAGTGTTCGAGGTTGTGCTCCGTCAAGATGGAGGGCATCGATCGCCTGTAGGCAAGTTGCAGTCTGTGCTGAACACCCGAAAAAAACACGCGAACCCCGTTGCCATCCGAGTCGGATTCTAGTGCCTACAACAATGGTAGAACTCGAATCTGCTGCGGATGCGTCAGTGAACAAAGATCGCTCTGACGTGCGTAGCGTCATGAGACCGACAGACCGACCGACAGACGCTATTTCACATTGACTGCAGGGCGGAAGTCGTCCTCAAGTGCAACGACTTGTACTCGGTGCTTACCGGGGCACGCATGTCTGCCAGCACCCCAGAGACTCCATTGGGCAGCCAAGCCAAGCTTCGTGGTGGAGGTCGATCTCTCGAAAAGCCCTGCTAGCTGCGTCCCCTGCTCAGGCCCTCTCTGAGCTTGATCTGGGGACGGCTATCTGTACTCATAATGCTCACGTAACTTTTGCGTGCGAGTGAAGAGCAGTCGAGTGGACATTTGCCTAAAGGGTTTTGTGGGTTTTGGCTTCCGACATCAGTAAATGATAATACTTGCCAGCGGTAACTGCAACCCCGTGGACACGGGCTCACGCTTTGGAATGTCATGGATGCAATCGTGAAAAGATGTCATAGAATTGGATTGCAAATAGTGAGAGCAGATAAAGAATTTCTCCATCAGCCAAAAGCACCCTCTTGAACCGTGCAGTTGCCTTCCATCCAGTAGCTGAGATTGTCGACGGTGCTTACGGCAGTACATGCACCAGGACACAGGTATCGAGTATCATTTACAACATAAATGTTGTTTCGGAAAAAGATTTCGGTGGGGTAAACTTGAAGTTTTCATGTACCTTGAGTCTTCGATTCCTGTGGGACTCTGAGTCGCATCTTCTTGTTCCCCGCCCGTCCTTGTGGCCCTTTCGCGAGCGCTTCGACTACTACAATCAATCACCAGAACGACAAGGTGGGGGGCTGCAGCTGTCGGCGCTCTACGAGCAAGCGATGTACTGTACCAGCTTTGATCACCGAAAATCCAAAGCATTTGTTGGGACATCTGCAGAGAGCCTGCACTGATACTTCAAGTGACAATTTACCAGTCGCGAATGCATAGACGTTGTGCACACGGTAGCATGGAGATCGCGCCCTGCGCAGGTGTGTGTGTCACCGGGAGGCCAATTGCCAGCAAGGATGTCCAAGTCGGTGCGCCGTCCCCACTATGGCGGAATTGATCACGCCAGTGACTTACGCTCACTATAGGCCGCAATGACACCTTGCGCTGGTGAAATCTTACATCTGCGTTGCCGAGCGACAAACAAGGACCTTTGTGGACGCTCTCAAAAATGATATTTCGGATCGACTCCGGATTGGTTAATACCCTTTCGTGTTAATCCCGTGATGGGCTGAAAATCCAAAGACCATCACTCATAAATATCATGTTTTGTATAGGCGTTTGTATGCTCGGTCTGGATATTGTTTACAAACGGTACGATTGTGTCTCAAGTCCACCGACGTCCGGAGCGAGCGCCCGTATCAATCGCGAAGCAGCGAGCTTGCCGTTCTGCTCGCGCCTCTGGATTTGCTCCAGCGCGTCCGGCAAGGTCCGCAGCCGCGACGACAAGTGGAGGTTCAAGTTCGTCACAAACTCAACAACCTCGCCGCTTTTCGGTGCTTGAGCTAACGAGGTGGCGCTGCGTTAGTAGTAAGCGAACTTCGCTGCGAAGAGGTCATATCCAACCGACCCGCTCCCTTGCTCTCCTCTGGTGGATAATGCTGCGTAGCTAAAGAAAGATTGTTGTTGACAGTAACAAGTTGATGTTGCTGCTACACGTACTGCTAGCAGGTGTCGCAAGCTTTATGGAGGCTGGACCTTCTAACTGGAGATCGAGCTTCGAGCACCGCAGGCGTATCGACTGGCCCAATCGATGGGAACAACGCTGTAGAGCTATTATAGCAGCTGGTGAGGTGGATCAGCTGACGGCGGTTGCTGCCCGCCCCCCTTGCTTCATAGGAAAGTATGTTCTGCCGATTCTAGCCACCTCAACACACCGTACTCTGATCATCTCCATTGCTTTCCATTAGGTTCATCTCGGCATATGCGGGTGAGCTGTAGCGTGTGAACGAGAGCTGTCGAATTTGGTGTTCGCTAGGTTTTGCTTCTCGGCTTGGCTTCTCGAACAAGGGGGCTCTCGTGAACGTGGCAACGCGTTTTAGGCAACGCGTTTTTGGTGTGTTTATCCGTTTACGCGCGCTGCGGGGCTTGTACTGTACAGTACTCGCGAACCAGGTGACCGACACGACAAGGATTTGTCAAGCTGAACGGGGGCGGGTTGTCGAAGAGGTACCTGTCGACGGCTGACGACTCGATGTGGCTCAAATCGACGACCAGCTATAAATTTCACCTCACCAGTCGAATATCCTCTAAATAATATCCAATCAGCCCACGGAAACCTGGATTTTCCCGGAAACACGAGTGCCAAGCTTCCTCGCTGTACAGGCTCTGCTGCAGTACAATTGTGCAGGTCCCGCATCGCCCGCTCTTTTTTTTTACGAGACATCGGCAAGTCATAGCGTTCGGTCTCTGCGCCCCATGTCTCTGATTGCCATTTGAGTGAACGGTCTATCGGGCTTCCTCTTGCTCATTCTTGCATTTGTCAACAGCACCTCACCACTCAGTCCACCCCAGGTACTCCTTCCTACCGCATTCGACATGACCATCACGCCGCGAGTCCAGAGTCAGTACTTTCAGAAAGACCAGGAGCTAATTCGCCTGGCACCCAACCAGGACCAGGCCCGTTTGCTGCCCACGAAGCGCGCCGGCACGCCCTGGACTCTCGAGGAGCACGAATTGTTCTTGGAGGCACTCGAGTGCTACCCCTCCGGACCATGGAAAACGATCGCCGCGCACATCGGAACACGAACCACACGCCAGACCATGACGCACGCGCAGAAGTATCGCGAGAAGATCGCGCGAAGGCGGAAGGCGGAAGCTGCAGCGAGCCCTACCAAGTGTGAGAGCACCATCGAGGTTGTGAGCGACCATCCGCGCACCACGTACCAAACACCGCAAGCGTACGAGCCGTCGATAACACCTCCATCATATATGCCTAACACCAGTCAAGTGGCGCACGACGGCGAGTTTATGGACAGTCACGGCCAATTCGTCACGCAAGAAGGTGAATTGGAGCTGGACGATAGCGTCATCGCGCTACTGGAGACGTTTGAGCCGCTTGAAATGATGTCCGCGCTGGAGCCATAAGACCCCAAGCCTTGTTTGTGTTGTCCGTGAAACCTGCGAAAAGCGAGTGGCCCAGGATAATGTGGTTAGTCAAGTGTTGATAGTCCGTCCCAGCAAATGCATACCTCCGTAGGCACGTACAAATAAGATGCGTCCTCGTAAAAAATGAAGAATTAACCGGGTTTTCTGGATCCTCAGTTTGTTGGTCTTGATAGTATACCTGCATCTGTTTGATTCCAGACACGCCACATGACAGTTTGTGCGTAACGTCAGTCTTGGTTATCAGGCTGCTGCATACAACATTTCGTACTTTTTAAAGTAGAAGTTGATAAATCCGTGCGGGTAATCTTACCGTGTGATCCTCATATTCACAGCGATGCATAGTTCTGCGTCACTTGGTCTATTCGGAGGAAAGCTTCTTGGAAGAACTCGCGATCAATACCATAGCGTTCATACTGATGCAGATACGCACCATGAGAGAACATATCGTGTGCTTTGTCCATCGTGATTGATAGTGTCTGTAACATAGCCTTCGAGTTGCTGCATTCGGAATACCAGGTGGGGGTCAGACACATTGCCAAACAGCCCTATTAGTTGATAGAATTGGTACCTAATCAGAGTGCCTGTTTTGTCGTACGAGTTGAAGTGTGAGGTTGACGAATAACATCGAAATGGATCCACGGTCCACGGTGCATACATTCTTGGGTCCAAGAATGCTGCTGTGTCAGTCTGGTTGGATTGTTTACCGCGTAAAACGAGCAAACTGCCAATGGAACGGTTAAGCGCTCTGCCCTGCTCGGTTTCCAAGGTTATATCCCAGTCGACACCTTCCTCAAAGGCAGCATTCGCAACTTGCATCTGCAAATATCAACACAGTTAGATACTTTTTGACTGATGCAATCTGCGGCATATCTTCAATGCAAACCTGGTGCAATTGCTTCACGATGCCTGTCCAAGTGTGTGTGCTGAACGTTTTAGACCTGTGGGGCATCAGCGGAACCATCTTGATATCAAGAAGTTTAAATCCCTGAAGACAAAACACACCACGACTAAGTGAGTACAATACAACGCGTAGTGAACATCGCAGCATCGACCGCACAGGATGCTGACACAGCCGCTCACAGATCACACCCAGGGGATCCAGCGTCCTGCCAGATCGACTAGCAAAATTGGGGTCCACTGGCAGGAACGCAGAAGCCAAGTGCGTTGCCAGAACATCATTCATCGCGTCGAACGAAGGGTGTGGAATGCGCAGCAGCTTCTGGCAAATCAGGCTCGCGGCGTCATTCTGCAACATGAAAATTCCGTGCGTAACGTCGGCGAGACTTGCCATGGTGAGCATCGCGTTGTAGTTTTGTACAATCACTTCTCCAGATTGGTATGGCCACACCACAGCGTTCAGCAACGAACTCGACGGGTAGAAGTCCGCTAGCTTCTCAGTAAGGAACGACCCCAACCCAGAGCCCGTGCCTCCTGCGGCGCTCTGCAGCGTAAGAAACCCCTTGAGCAGGTCGCACCGCTCGGCTTCCTTGTTGCAATAAAAAGCGAGGTAGAGTAAGTACCATCAGCTGGCGGTGAAGTCCCCACAGCCGAGCAACGCAATGCACGCACCGCCTGCAGCAGGTCCAGCAGCTCGCTCTCTGCTTGAGTGCCCTGCGTCCTGTACCCGCTGGCCCAATTATTGCCCGACCCGCTCTGCCTCGTGAACGCGTTCTTAGGCCCGTACTCCCACGTCGACGCCGCTGTTTTGTAGCACTGCTGAATGACTTTTGGCTCCATATCGACGAGCACAGCGCGCGCCCTTCGAGTGTTGGAAGCGCGGACCACCGACCGGTCGCTGCAGGAGTCCTCGGATGCGCGGAAGAAGGCCGAGTCCCCGGTGCTGGCAGCGGCAGCATCCTCCGCCGCGAGCTTGTCGAACAACGCGCGCCCCAACTGATTTCCGCACTGCCCTACCTGCAGCGTCAGCATAGGAAATGGATTTTACAACGTGCTGGTTGTGGCTGGATAATCGAGTGGATTATTCGTATGTACTGTGTATATCCGATTAAGTACGTCGTGTAAAAAAATCTGTTTGGCTGTAGCAAAGCCAAAACAAAGGGGAAGAGACTCGCAGCAATGTACAACGGCATCGGTCTCCGCACGGTGCGCGGTTCGGGCACCAATGGCTACGTGCAGCGCAACCTGAGCTACGTGAACGCGTCGCGCACGCGGCAGACGCTGGCGCGCAACCAACGCGGCGGAGGCTCGTCG
>JAHWLE010001529.1:0-10719 GCA_024679135.1 Phytophthora foliorum | reverse complement strand
ACAGCTCTTCTAGGGCTTTGCGCCGATAGTGATGATACCGTGCGTGTTGTCGTAGAGAAAGCTGGAGGTCGCGAAATACTGACCAAGTTGATGCAGAGTGCGGATGAAATCAACCTAAAATTGGCAGGACAAGTGTTGGCTTGGTTGGGGAGTAATCTACACGAGTTTTCAACTCTTTGTAAGGCTGTGAGTGAAGCAGAGCCGCTGTGTCACCACGTACTAGAGCGATTGCAGTCTCTTTTGGATCATGGAGTTTATGGCATCGCTTCTTTAAAGAATCGACTCCGAGCACTTTTAGTGAGCAATGGAGGCAAACCGGGAGTGATTCGTCTGGTTGGTGCGCGCTCATTAGCGGACGGACTCGCGGATTTGCATCGGGAGCTTGATGAGCTAGACGGGCAAGACCGCAAGGGTTTGTGGCGGTCGCGATGGGAGACCGAACGAGCAGCAATGAAGCAGCAGCTATTTGATTACGACATCTCCAGTTTGGTGAAAGATCTAACCGATGTCAATGCTCAAACCGAGGCACTGACACTCTTATCTCACGAGATTCGGCACAATAAGAACTGCTACTCGAAAGACGAACGGAGGTTTCTGTACGCTGTTGTGAGTCATGTGGTTGGCTTTTCTGGATTAGAGGTTCCGACTGAGGAAAAGTGGTTTATTGGGCGTCATGAAGTCCAGATGGAGGATGACTCCTTCAATTGTGGGTCATTTGGACAGATCTACCACGGAACGTATATGAAGGCGCCCGTTGTCGTGAAGTGCGTCGAGATCACGTCGGAGAGCAATCGACGTGATTTTCTACGGGAGGTAACTGTTTGGCACGAAGCAAGCCGTCACCCCAACATTGTTCAGCTTTATGGAGCCTGCCACGTGGGCACTCCCTGTTTTATGGTATGCAAGTATATCGCTGGGGGGTCTCTGCCTGAATACCTGTACAGGCAAGGGAAAGCTGGCCGATCATGTGCATGGCAGGCTCTGCTCGGTGTGACGCACGGTCTTCAACTGCTGCACAGCAGAGGCATCATTCACGGCGACGTGAAGGGCAACAATATCTTGGTGGAGGGTAAGACTGCTATGCTGACTGACTTTGGAATGAGCTTCTTCGGCTCGGAGTCTCGACCTCGGTTTGAGAACCTTGGGGCGATTCGTTGGCGTGCTCCCGAGTTCATCTCAACCGGAAACACGTCATTTGAGGCAGACGTGTATTCACTCGGCATGTGCATCGTAGAAGCCGTGACAGGAAGGTTGCCGTGGGGGTTGATACCTGATGTGGCTGTGAAGTGGCATCTGCAGCATGGCAAATTTTTACAACGGCCAGATTGCATGTCCGACGACGAGTGGGCGTTGGTGTGTGCGATGTGCGAGTTTGATCCGATCAAGCGAATGAAGCTCGATGAAGTGGAGAAGCGTATCCAAAGATTTTCGTATCTTTCGGAGGAGGCGTTGTGGGAGCTCAATGCTCGAGCTGCTAGCTGATGGAGTGATTTTGCATGTCGTGGCAGCGACACGACTTGTGGCACAAATGACCGAGTTGGTTGTTCTGATCGCTAGTCAAACAGTGGCGATGAGCTATATTGTTGTCCCCAACACCGAGTTGTGTACATGCCGTTGTTGTGCCGCCTATTGATTTGTCGGCAACCGAAGCTGACAGAAGTTCGAAAAGCCTGATTCATTTTCAACTCGAACTCTGACCTCTCCTGTTTTCATACACATCGATTTCCCCAACCAAGCCATTTGATGGCTACAGCACACCAACTTCGTCAGCTTTACCCAACAGCACGCCGTTACGGGTATTTGTCGATCTGCCCAGTGAACGTGTCTCGCAGCGAGTCACAGACCGTGCGATTCACGCTGACGGTGAACGACTGGTACACGGTGCACTACCCTCAGATATTCAAGAGGACGTAGTCCGTGACAACGTTTTCGTGATCAACCGGAGTCGACCAGCGACGTGTACAACGAGACCGCTGCTGCCAGCCCGCAGATTGTTCTTCGAGAACTTGTTGATCTGCTTCACCTTGGGCACTGAGATGGAGCTGTACGGCTGCGTCAGGAACAGCTTCAGTGTCTCCTTGCCGGCAATGCTACCCACCATCATGGCGTCGAAGCTGGACGTGACGTTGGCCTTGCTGAGCGTGAAGTCAGAGAAGGTGACGACGAGATGGTGTCGAAGCTGGACGTGACGTTGGCCTTGCTGAGCGTGAGGTCAGAGAAGGTGAAGTCGGTGTAGCTGAATCCCGTGCCGGAGTTCTACTCTGTGGAAATGCGAGTTATGATTGGCATGCGGGTTGACTCAGTCAACTTGACTGGTCTATAGAGAACTTCGGTTTTGCTGCCATGCACGGCGATCACCCTGGTGTCTGTCCATGCAAGCTCTTTGGCGTATTCAATCTACATGTCGTAGCCCATACGATGGATGTTGCTCCTTCGAACTTGCACAATCGCAAGGGGAAACACCTCGAAATATGAACGTTTGTGTTCTCTGAAAAAATAAATCAGATCCGAGTCTACCAGGAATGCCATTTTCCGCGCCCATTTAATATATGTTCGTAAAATAACACCCACTTCTCATGGATGCACCTCCAGCTGAAATGTAATTGCGTTCTCAAATGTTATACCCTTACACTCTTTTGAAAAACACCGCTCTCTGTAATATAAATTGTCAGAAGATCTTATATATCGGTGTACCAAACAAGCAGTCTGCGATACACAATTCTTTTAAATTCCTCTAATAATGAATACCTCCACTGTTTTTGAATCACCCACGTGAATGTTGACCCTGCAGGCGACGGGCCCATCTTCGTGCAACATCCGACTGCAAGTAATTAAAACAGTTTTTTGTCTTGTGTTTTGCTTGGTCTAAATGCTACTTCTCATTTATCCCATTGGGATAACAGCATTTCATTTGACACATACGGGTGAAACTGACGAGAAGGCAGTGACTTACGAAAGCAAATTTTGATGGGATAATTTTTAATTTTTTTTTTTAAAAAAGTGGGAAATATCAAGTTAGACCACTCGAGAAACAACTTAAAAACCATTTTCATAGTTCAGCTTCCTGGGCTACATGGTTACGCATGTAGTTCCAAAGGCTGGTGTCGGAACCAGCCTTTGGTTCCCAAATAGAGAGGATAGAGATAATCGTCTGTATTCGCTGTTTTTCTAACAAATCCGTTATCAAATTTTTAGAGCTTCTTTGGGCGCAAGCACGACTTTGTTCCAAACACGATCCACAAAAACCCAGAACGTGTTTTTCGGTGAACCCGTTTTGTCAAAAGCGGGTTTTATTCGACTTCGAAGTCCAGAATTGCTAGTTTTGCAAGTGAAGCATGGTACTGGGGTCCATGTCCAGTAGTAGGCGCAACATGGCCACGGCGTACAGATGGTCCTGCGCTCTTGAGCCTTGCCGCCTCTTCTTCTGGGCCCGAAGCGCGGCCCTGTTAGTCAAACAACCACCCTGGTATTCTCAATACCTTTAACAAGGCGTCCGCGACTCAAGTAGGGGGTCCTCGTAGGTCTGCTGAAAACTATGAAATCCGCCAGACATAATTGAAGATATTGGTATGCTGCAGGCTAATCACTAGCAAATTCTAAGCCTATGGACACCCTGTTCATCTGAAGAACTGCAATCGATGATGAGCTAGACGAGCGCTAACATGGGCACTCCCTAAGAATTAGCGTGCCGATCCAATTGGATCATTCACCTAATCTGTATACAATCATGCAGTAAACCCGAGGTAACAGACCATTACTGATACAAAAACTTTTTATCCCAGCGCTTAGGGTTATCATAAAGCGAAACCGGCGCTTCGACAAAAGAAGGCATAAATACTGAGAAACCCTCGGAAATCGAGCACATTCGTCGATATCTTGACAACCACTCAATGTTCAAACCCATAAGAACTACCATTACGCTTATGATCGTGCATATTAAATAAATGTTTTCTTTTGTCTTTTGAAAATCGCCAGCGGATTTCGCGAGTTTTCGGCGACTTACCAAATATGCTGTTTTCCCCCTACTTGAGTCGCGGACCCCTTGTTAATTTCCCCCGAGTCAAAGCACCGACGAACTTTGGTTTCTGGTGGACAGCACTTTTGTCGACTATCTTCACATATTACGTCAAGTAGTAAAATCCACTCCTCTATGTCTTCGTTCACCGAGAGATTTGACAACGTATTAGGCGAATGCTTTCTGAAAAGCATTACCAGTGCAAAACCAATTCTACCGAGTGGGGTTCCAGGACGTCCAGTCACATCTCCTTCACGTAGTCGAAATCTTGATCAGCGTCCAGCATTCTTGACGTAGCAATCGCCCGGACTCCAGTATCATGCGCGGACAGAATGGCAAACACGTCCACTGCACTGCTGCCGCACAAAATGAGGATAGTGTCATCTTTCTCAAGGTTTGTGAAGGAGTTCATACCGGCGTAGGCCGTGAACGCCACTGAAGGCACAGCAGTGGCTTTATTGAAGTCGAGGCTGATGTGTTTTAGTGCTACCTATTCATCGACGACCAGGTATTCCGGAACCGAAGTGTAGACTGTATCACCCACTTCAGTCGCTAAACTCCAGCATCAACCTCGACCACCTTTCTGGCGGCATCCAAGCCGATGCCACATGGTTGTTTGGCGGTTGGAGCGTTGCCGAACATCAATATTTGTCCTTTGATGGGGATGTAGATTCCCCAAGCAGAACTCGTTTTCTAAGACTCGACTGGATTGATCAACCAAATCTATTTGTTTTAAACATGAATTGTGAGGTGGTCAACAACTACTCTCAATCTCTTTTCATCAATTGACGAATGTGTCTGATGCTCGTTTCAATACAGAGTTGTGGATGCCCAATGTTGACGATAAGAAGCGCATCAGCGACTTCGATAGTTTTTCTTCGGCTCCTTGCCGGTGAAACAGCTTCGCCGCTGCCTATGGGGCCAAGTCGAAGAGTATCAGTATTGATACGCGATCTGTGGTCCGGATGGCCGTCGAGTGTCACTCGCGCCGGGGTGCGTCTCGCTGACAGCACGCCCTATTTAATATATTTTAATTGTAATCTGTATTACACTACTCTGCTTGCTGCACGTGCGTCTACTCCTCCTCGTCCAGTTCGCATCGTAGCCGTAGCGTTCACCGCAGCTCACAGCCCTTGACTGCTCACCGTCTGCCTTCCTCCTTGACGTTTGTAGGTGACCCAACCGCTAGCACTCGGTGCTGATGGGAATTTCGCTCATAAAGCGGTCCAGTAGTGCGTCCACACACCAAACCAGGTGTTCGTTGTACGTTCGTAAGAGGCTCGACAGCAACCATTCAGTGCTGCTAGAGTCTTTCGCTCGCTGTCTGCGTCTCGATCACTGCACTTATGCACTCGGGTGCGGATTTACAACTGAGACCGCGCCTCGAAGCCGTTCTCGCCGCGATCTTCGGCTCTCGTGGGCTTCGCCGAGCTTCGGCGAGCACGTCAGGCCCGCACCCAACTCGCTGCACCTGTGTAGCGCCACTGGTGCCGATTATTCGGCCAGTGTTCTTCGTATTTCGGGCGCAATCCTTCGGGCTCTGTTCGCTCAATGGCCGCTGCCAGCGTTCGTCGTGGCTTGTATCGTCCGTCTTCTCGTTCACAGGTGCGTGCAGACTAGCCGCTGCAGCCACTTCGTTCCACACCTTCCTCGATACATGCGCATTCAACTTTCTGATCCAGCTGTGCGTCGAGATCGTTGGCCGCACGCTGCAGTAGCGGGGTGGTCGAATGGTAGCTCACCATGAACGACACGTGCACAACCCTAGCATTCGGCTTTCCAATCTTATCTTCTCGTTTCAGCGTGTAGTTTCGTAACCGGCGAGATCGACAACGCGCATTGGCCCCACCCACTAGTGTACGAATTTTGTGGCTTTCGGCCCACGCGGTGGATTATATACCCAGACTTGGTCACCGGGTTTGAACGTGCGTCGCTGCTTTGTTTTCCTATCGTAGTACTTAGCTTGGGGAGCTGTCTCTTTGATGCGAGCACTCTGCGCGCATTGATGACTGCGAGTTATGGCTGCTAAAACCGTGCGTCATACCCCATTAAGGCACCGGCCACGAGTGGCAAGCCACAAGCGGTGACCAGCGACGAGAGAACGATGGGGCAGCAGGCACCGAAGCACGGCGACAAACGGAGCAAGCCGACGGTGCGTTTGACGGCACCAAGGACTAGCAAATCGACAGCGCCAGTGAGGCGAGAACCCACGGACGAGACAAATGTGACCACGAGCAACGACGGGCCAGTCCAGGAGATGGACCCCACCCTGTAATTCACCGGCGACGAGATTGCAGCGGCGCAGCAACGAAGCAGACTGATACAGCAGATGCTGGAGGCAGGTAGCCACCACGGCACGAAGTTGAAGCATCTCTTTGGACTAGTGCTCATCCATACGAACCGTGAGAACCGCGACATCCTACCACATACGCTCTGGGCCTTCGTATCCAAGAAATTGCATGGATCGATATGGGCAGGGCACCTGAGAGGTACGGACGAGTTGCGCAGATGCAATGGTGACCTGGACTACATCGTGACGTCAATCGATGGGTTCGGGGCTGTCAAGAATGCGGCAGCAGGAAGGTGCGACCGACAGAAGTGATACCACCTCTACGCATCCTACACAGCCTACGAGGTGGAGACAAAGATCGATGGGCACTTGATGTGGTGGGGTCATTCCCTATTGCAGGTGGCGGTGAACGGTACGTCATTGCTGTATTAGCGTACGTAGTAACTCGCTACGCAGTGGCGAGATGCGTCGAGCAGCATACAGCAGAACGAGTGGCAACGTTCTTGATGGAAGACGTAGTCTTAAAGTTCGGTGAGTTCAGGGAACTGCTCACCGATGGGACATCTGAATTGGCAGGCTTAGTGATCGAACGGCTAGTGGCACAGCTTCAAGCCAAGCAGACGAATCCCGAACGTATCGGCCTCAGACGATTAGCCTTGTCAAGCGATTCCACAGCTGGAGGAACGACTGTGTAGCGACCTTATGGCAGAGGAGGGGCAGAATGATTGGAGTGGATGGGTACAATGCGCAATTTATTCGTGTACCTTGGCGAGACACTCTACCGTAGCGCTGAGACCTAACGAGCTCATGATGGGACGGCGTTTGCGTCCACCGAATGAGCTCCTATGACACACGGAGTTGACGGATGCAGTATTCCTCGAGTGAGCGCCGCAAACGTCATTTCCTTCCTTCAGCGCATACCGCCTCGCGGCCAGCACCAATCGCTGCTCATTTCCTCGCTTGCGTCTTTACCGTCCCTCTCCTCTTTCGTCTTCACCATCCCTATTCCGTTCGTTATCACCGTCTCCCTCCACACTTACCTGCACTCTGCATTCCACCAACTGCTCTTGGTGCGGCGCGGCTGGTGCCTGTCGACGCTCCTCTCCATTAGCACGCACCCCATTACACTCGTACAATCCACTTCCGTCTGGAATTCCATTTGCAGCTCCGGGTGAAGTTCTCCCGCAACTACGTCCGCTCGCCGTTTTCCGCTCGATTGATCTTTGTCTTGTGCTCGGCTAGCCACACATCGTTCTTAGCTTTGGTAAGTACACTCTTTCGCAACGTGACCAGCTCCACCCCACGCATAACACCGATTCTTCTCACTGGAGCGTCGATCCTCCGCCTGTTCAACACTACGGGTAAGTGGTGTGGCTGCCTTCACCTGGTGGATTGCGGCTTTCTGTTTGCGGCGTTGTCGTTTCGGCGGCGGCGGTGGCGCCGCTTCCACCTACTCTTCATCACTCGACACTTCACCGGCCAAAGACAGCAACGTCTTCGCAATCTTGCATTCTGGTTTTGGGGCGTGCCGTTTGGCTGCTATCCGCTTGTTGTAAATATGGTGGCACCTACTCCAGAACAGAACAATCCCTAGTAGATAAACGTATTCACGGTCACTTTGTGCGAGGAAGCGTAGAGTTGGTGGCCAGCGAACTTCGTAAACACTGGCTGACGACAGAGGACTTTGAGCCTTGTGAAGCTCAGAGAAAATAGTGAAGTGAATGTATTGGATAGATATGGGCTACAGATGTGCCTTGTCGCGTTCCAAGATGGACGGTGCTCAGCGCTCTATATCTAGAACTATTCGATAAGTCCGCAACACCGCTGCTTACGGGCAGCTGCTTTCTTCTCTCGCGCTCTCTTGGTAGGCTCCCAGAACTTGCCGTTCCAATAGCGGTCCTCTGGTTGAATTCACGTGTCTATGTACTTATTATAGACCCCAAGGGGTTCGTGAAGTACGCTTCATTTTTGCCAGCGTATGCTGCATCGGTCGCCAAACCGCCGTTTCCTCCGTTAGACATGCTTCCTATTTCGGGCACCACTCACACCGAGCCTGTAGTGCCGTCGATGTCGCCCAGGTTTGTCAGATGGTCTTCATGCCACGTGCCATGCTTTGTCTGGAGACGTCGATCTTCATCGCCTCACTCACTGTGTCTGGTGTGGGAGGGAGCTTGACCACTTGTCGCGTGGTCACCGCTATGCCACGGAAAAATGCATTGAGGAACGTACTTTCCCCTACCGCATTATGTCCCGCTGTATCCCGTAGCCCAAAAGCGAAGCCTGCATAGGTCCCGTCCAACAGCATCGGTTGTGACATTACTCGCCATTCTGCTTGTGCCAGGTCGGGGCGCTCACCGTATCGAAGAACCAGCGCTTCTTTCAACTTCGTTCAGGTCCTGTCGGCACTGACAAGCTCCTTCTTTTTCTGAACCCAGGCCTTCGCTGCATCTTCCTGCAACTTGTTTCCGACTACGAAGTAAAGCACAGCGTTGGACCAATTCCCACGTCGTGACACACAGGCACCTTCGACAGCTATGTCCACCTTAGCGATCCACGTCTCCACGCGTACGCTGCCAGCCTTGGGAATGAAAGCTGCAGATCGAGTTCCCTTGCATTTTTCTTGCGGCCTCGTCGATGTCGTTGTCTTCATGACGCTGCTGGACCACCTGACCCTCATCGTCCACCGTCACTCAAGTCGCTGCTGCTGCTATCATCACCGCCGTTGGGCGGATTCGGTGGTCCAGCACCTTCTGCACTTTTGCTTCTACAGCCGAACACTTGCCCGCCGGCGCATCATCTTGTCATCCGCGACCGACGGTTGGGGTCTCCATATGTACTGCGTCGCAAACAGAGTTGACTGTGGACTTCTCATTTGTTTCCAGCGCGGTGCCTCGACAGGGATCAGGTCTTTTTGCCGACAGGCCTTCCGTCTCAACAGATCTCCGAAGCAGTAACCGGTCGTCCACCTTCCTAGATCGGTCCACAGTTTTCACCTGTCCGTTCCCAAAACGAAGTTTCGTTCTCGTTCCTTGAATACATCGATCTCTCCTGTCAATCCGGGGCTGCACAACTTCGAAGAATGGTATTCCAAGGATGCGGTCGGTATCGCATAAACAACGACAACACACTTGTACGTCTCATTTAGACCCGCCATTTCGATCTCAAGGGGTAGAACTTCCAGTACGACCTCCACGACTTGGTTATCTCCAAGTTTGACAAGAATGCTCTTGCCGCTGAACTGGATCGTGGAGGGTTGATGCAGCGGTTCGACACGTATAGTGTGGTCGGCCCACAATACAGTAACATGCTTTGCGTCGCGATGTTCTTGACGCTCACGTTGATCTCGCCATTTACCGAGATCAGTGGGCGGGACTTGTAAACCAGAGGGTTTTCACACAAAAACTTGAGGCTCATATATTTAAAATTTAGTGTTCTGGTTACGCTCCCAGCCACGCCAGGACCCTCCGTCACTGACGTGTTTTTTCCTTTCTTTTCATTTCTCCTTCTTCCAGGCGAAGCAGTTGGTCTTGATGTGGTCGGGCTTCTTGCAGATATAGCAGGTACGATCTTCGGCATGCTTGGTGTCCGACTGCGGTTTCAAGCGACCTTTCCCACGAAACGTTTTAATTTGAATCGCTTCCCGTTTCCATGGGTCAGTTCGCATGAAGGTCTCGGCTTGTCATGACGAATTTAACGGTCACGTGCTTTCTCCACGAAGTAGGTCACCTCGTACTTGACGGTCAATTCCATAGCGTCGCTCAGCGTCTCTAGGTTTTCAAGCTTAACATTGCTGCTAGTACGTCGCTTGAGGAACATATCGTGCAGATAGGTTATTCAGTGCTTGTACGACGCGGTCTGTGTAGTCATCTACAGTGCCTTTTCCAATGCTCCATAGTCCTTGAGATCGGCTGAGTGACGCTCCGGTCCGTAATTTCCAAATCGATCCAGCGCAGCAGCAAGCGGAAGCCATACTGGAGCCTGTGGACAGTTAGACTCGTTATAAAATACACAATTGGCTTGAAAGAGAGTGACAACGCGCTCAGAGCTACTTTTATCCATTCGAGTCAGCTGTCGGAAGCGGGAATCTGGAGTCTCCTCACGGAATGCATCAGCAAGAAAACGGATAGTCTTTTGGAAGGCGATGTCGGGCGACAAGATAGCGGGATGACTGAACCAGTTGGAGAACGTCTGAAATTTCACTCACTTCGGAGAACAGTAGCTGCTCGTCATCCCCGACGCCATGACCATCAGAATGACGAGCGGTTTCTACGCGAGATCGTGGATGTGCTAGCTGTAGCAACATTGGAGGAGGAGGACGATGTATCGTTGGCCCATCCTGGTGATGGCCATAGCTCGGGGGTCACTTACTTGTGGCAATGAACAATGATTGCCCATTAAAGTTCGCAAGTAGCCC
>JAHWLE010001528.1:0-10720 GCA_024679135.1 Phytophthora foliorum | reverse complement strand
CCCCTACGCGCTTGCCACACTCTCTCTGCGGCCTCAGACAGCGAGATGCCTCTTCTCGCGGCCGAATCCGAATGCCTTCCAATTTCCACACTCCCTCCAACGGCTGCTAATTTCTCCACTAACAAGTTTCGCTTCATCTTCTCCCTTTTCAGTCTTGCAACAGCGGTTTTCGCTTCGATCAACGCGCCTTTAATGCTGCTTATTTCAGCCTCTACCAATTTGCTTACTGCCTCAGTAAGCATTTCGACCGAATCAATACTGTTTTTCCGCTCATCTTGTTTACGACGCTTCTTGTTTACTTCATTCTTCTCTGCGCCTTCCTGAAATTCTTTCGATTCGTCATCCTCATTGCCTTCATACACACGGGTCGCACAGAATTTACGGCCAGATCCGCGCTTTTCACACCATAGATGCACGCACATTGCGACTTGGCAAAACTCCCAGAACTCGTCATGAGACCCTGACAGCTTAAATCTCCCTTCTGCAGCTGCAAAGCGAGCACTGCACTCCTTCCACATACCCTTCAGCTTGGCCGCTGAGCGAGTTGTCATTTGGTGTGGTTGGATGCCCTAAAACAGGGAGTCAGTAGACACAAAGCGATCAAAATCTTCATTGGCTGTATTATACGCCTCGGCGACTTCCTCTCAAAATTCGAACCCTCCCTTATCAAGTTCACGCCGTGTCAGGGTTTCTCCTGAGGTGATGAACTGAGCAAAAAATGTTTCAGGAAACAGCACGTTGAGTAAGCGGTACAAGCAGTACCACGATCATCGTTCTGCCGTGTCTTCTTCTGCACCACGACCGCACTTCCCAAGCCGCTGGTTCTCGAGAAGCAGCTCCATTGACACTCGTGAGTCATCGTATCCTCGCAAAATAGTAACTCGGTCTGCACCGTGCGCGTGGGGGGAAAGCCCGGCACCCCTTAGGCCGGTTCCTGGAGTACTCATCATCGGATTACGATCCCAATAGGGCGAGGGGTACCTTGGGATCATGATCGATGTAAACCTAACAGGATCATGAACTGCAAAGGTCACACATCGAAACTCCTTCATCCCAAACACGTAGTGGCCGCATTTACGCAGACAGAGATGGCCGACAACGATGCTCCTGTCAGTAGCAAGTGGACCGCTGTGCAGAAGGCTGGGAGCAAGCAATGTCCCTCTACCTTCGTCAGATGACTACAGTACGTGGTCTGTCGACCAGCTCAAGTTAGAATGCACTTCACGCAAGCTGGCTGTTGCAAAAAACACAAACAAGGTACATGCCCGCAGTCGTTGTGTTGTACAAAGGATAGGCCGCATGCAAGTGCTCCTGTGCTGCAAGTGTGCTATGATAGAAATAATGATATGATGTTAGTGACAAGGTACGACGAAGCTATCAGTACTCCACAATGATACCCAGGGCACAGTAGTATAGAAAAATACAAGTGTGACCCTGTGGGTTGAATCAGTGAAGTCGCGCAAGGCACTATTAAAATGGACTGTACTCCAACATAACAAGTAAGTAGGTACTCGCGTTGCTAAGATTCGGCTAAGAAACCGAAGGCAGCGTAAGTTTCGCTACACAGTACAGGGCTGTAACAAATGTTTAATCAAGTATTCACACACATGGTTCGAGTCATATTCCTTGTTACACTGTATAACCTAATATTTGCATTTAGCAATAAAACCCGCCGCAACGCAGCGGAGGCGCTAACTTACCCCCACCAACGAAACAATCCCAGAGCGCTACTGTAGTGGATGTCGTCTACGCCTAAAGCGACAGGGACAATCTTTGGCGCCTGGGCGGCCCTTGGTGTGCTGCACACCATTATCGCGATTAAGTTCGGTATTTCCATATTTTTGGTACATCATAGAAACATCAGGTGAAAAATTTAAACTTGCGTTTGTATGCCACGAACTCGTCGCTGACAGAAGCCAAAGGCGAGAGGCAGCAAAGCGTGAGAAGGCCAAAAGGCGGTGACCACGGAGGAGTTGCCCATGAGTCGCGCGCGTGTGTACTGCGACGTGAACGAGACGCGTCCGCGCGAGTACTGGGACTACGAGACGCTCAATGTGGCGTGGGGGTGCGTTGCTTGTCTTTCCTGTTCATTTCTGTCGCCCCCCTCCTCGCCTCGCCCTCCCCCCTCCGAAATCTTTCGCTGTGGAGGGGGAAGACGCGCTGGTTCAGGCGCGATGGAGACCTTATGTTGTCTCGGACCGTGAAGGGGGCGTTCCAACTGCCTTAGTGTTAGGGAAGATCGTTTGGAGGACTCACAGAACCTCTTGTATGGGCTGCGATTGTACAGAGACCAAGACAACTATGAGGTGATCCGCAAGATCGGCCGCGGCAAGTACAGTGAGGTGTTCGAGGGCTACAACGTGGCCAACAACTCGCGCTGCGTCATCAAGATCCTCAAGCCCGTCAAGAAGAAAAAAATCAAGCGGTGAGTTCGTTTGGTCATGCTGTTGGTTGGGTGAGGGCCGTCAGAAACTCACATTGCCTTGCTTGCGTGCTATAGTGAAATCAAGATCCTGCAGAACCTGTCGGGCGGTGTGAACGTTGTCCAGCTTCTGGATGTGGTTCGTGACCCGCAGTCCAAGACTCCCAGCCTGGTGACCGAGTACGTGAACAACACGGACTTCAAGACGCTGTACCCGACACTGAGCGACTTCGACATTCGCTACTACCTGTTCGAGCTGCTCAAGGCCCTTGATTATTGCCACTCGAACGGTATCATGCACCGCGATGTCAAGCCGCACAACGTGATGATCGACCACGAGAAGCGTCAGCTGCGTCTGATTGATTGGGGCCTCGCCGAGTTCTACCACCCGGGCCGCGAGTACAATGTGCGCGTGGCTAGCCGCTACTTCAAGGGACCGGAGCTGCTGGTGGACATGCAGGAGTACGATTACTCGCTGGACATGTGGAGTCTTGGGTGCATGTTCGCGGCCATGATCTTCCGCAAGGAGCCGTTCTTCCACGGCCACGACAATTGTGACCAGCTGGTGAAAATCGCTAAGGTGAAGGGCACGGACGAGCTGTTTGACTACCTCACGACGTACGACCTGGAGCTGGACCCGCAGTATGACGGCATCCTGGGAACGCACACGAAGAAGCCGTGGGAGAAGTTTATCACACAAGAGAACAAACATTTGGTGTCCCCCGAGGCCATCGACTTCCTGGATGGTCTGCTGCGTTACGACCACCAGGAGCGACTAACAGCAAAGGAGGCCATGCAGCACGCGTACTTCCAACCTGTGCGCGATGCGGCCGAGCAGAAGCTGCGTGGTAGCGCGCATCACACCGACGAGATCACCAGCGTATCCGACTCTAGTGCGTAATGTGCTTGGTGAAGGTCACATCCCCCTCGTCCCGAGAAAAGGAGGAACTTGAAAATGAAGAATCGAGCGCTGTTTTGGAGGAGGTGCTGAATGCATTTCGAGCGGTCTGTGATAGGCCAGACATTGATTAGCTCTGCAAGATGCTGCCGCCGACACAGCAGCGCGACGAGAACGAGAAGTGAAGCGACGGGGGCCTAGATAACGGAGAGAGAACACAATACAAGGACATGCCACGGCCAGTAGCGAGAGAGCGGAGGGTTTCCTGCGCGGGCGATGAGACTGGCGAGGCAGGATGGATACGTTTGCCTTCTTTGAATTTTGACGGCGTGATAGGAGGCGATAGCGTGAGTGCTGCGGTGTAACGTGAATACGAACCTTTACTTTTCATGCATTGCTTTCTCGTGTTGCATCATTCATACTTGTTCACTGCTTATTCCTTTGCGTCTAGATCTTTGCGGATGGCTGCGCGATCTCTCGAGAAGAACTGATAGGCATAACTACCTGGGTTGACAGGTCGATTCCGCAGGATGCCGCGCACCAGAGCTCGCATGAGCTTGGCCACGTCCGGATGATCTCGCAGATACTGTTCGTTGTCCATGCGGATCATCACCTGCCCAGGCAAACAGAACGGTGGTGAGCACCAAGACAACCCCAATGTACAGTATACAAATATTGAATTCATCATTGCTCTACCTTTGCCTCATTCAGGGCCGACAGCTGCTGCGGTGTCAGCACCTGCATCTTCCCCACAGGCGCCATGGGCTCGCCAGCGTCTGTTGCATCCGCCATTTTCACAATCCTGCGTCGTTTCGGTACCACAACCACGATGTGGCCTACACAATTTAACAATACTCAGTCCAAGTGAGAAATCGGACCACTGCCCACCGCTCACTCGCTGGAAGGGAGCGCATCAAAGCACAACGAGCCATTAAGCTCTCGAGACCCCGCCGGCATTGCATTTGCAGCCGCGAACTCCCGTCTCTCCAGTCGAAACATGTGGCGTGCGTGTCGTGTTGCTGCGCTCCGCCACCTGCGCAGCGAGGCCGCTCGCCTGCCTGCCTCCCGCGCGTTGCAGCAGCAGATCGGTAGCGTCAACTGCTTCACCAACATCGCCGGCGTGGACCGCGAGCTGCTGCTCACACGCTCTGCGCGCGACCTGCGTGAAGAACTGGGAAAATCACAGATCGGCAATGTGTCTAAGGCGCTCAAGGGCGAGCTGGCCGACGCCATCGCGCGCGAAGACGTGACCAGCGAAGAGATCATCGACCTGTTTACGGCGGCGCAGAAGACGCGCGCCGTGGGCGTTATGCTGGACGCCTTCGAGTTCTTGGAGGATAAGTATCCAACGCACATCAACTTTGCTGTGTACGGTGAGGTGTTCCGCATCTTGCAGCGCAAGGGCAACCCCAAACGCCTGATTGAGATCTACAAGACGGCCAAGCCGCGCTTCAAGGCAGTGCCGGAGATGATCTACCGCTTTGGTATTGTCGGCTATCTGCAAAACGATGACATGGACTCGGCTATCAAGACTTGGCAGGAAATGACCGATGCTGGCCATGAAACGACCAACGAAATCACGTCGAGGCTCATGATGGCTTATGCGCGCAAGGGCGACGTGGAGAAGGTGCAGGAGCTCTACGAGTCGGTGGACCCGCAGATCGGCTACTGGCATGAATCTTGCATTGACCGTGTCATTCTCAGCATGGGCATCATTGAGCAGCCTGCTAAGGCCTTTGAGTTCTACAGCAACTCGAGCATGAAGCTCAACGGCGGCACGCTTATCACACTGCTGAGCGTTTGCAACCACAACAACTGTAAGCAGCAGGCTTCCGACATTCTGGCGAACCGTCAGAAGTTCGATTTGCGTCTCGACGCGCGTGGCTACAATCGTATCATGATGACTTTGGAGACGCTGGAACGCAACGACGAAATCAAGGCGATTTTGGAGGAAATGGCTGAGAACAACGTGCGATTTGATACGAGAACGCACAACATTATTGAGCGCAATGCTACGTTTCTGAAGGATACAGATTTCGTTTCCGACCACAGCAAGAGCAAGGCTGCCGGTTTCACTTTAAGTCCGCGCCTTCGCGAGATGCTCGCGCAAGGAAATTCAAGTGATGCTGCTGCTTTGGTAGACTCTATTTCAAAGCCTGTCGAGAAGTCTCAACTGCCGGATGATTTTGAAGGTGAACTCCCTGAAGGCGCAATGCTTGTGAGTCCTTCTGTGGCTAGAGATGCTGTGCGTTCGTACATTAGGTCGAACCAGCATGACAAGGTGGCTGCTCTTGTTAAGGGCTTCTCCTCGGTTCACGGTAAGTATGCCTATGCTCTGGCAGAGGTCATCACCCACTACGTGAAGTTGAAAACCAAGATCGGAGACGAGCTCAGCTACAACGCCAGCAAAGCGATGCTTTTCCAAGGCGTCCAGATTTACCGCGTGGACGACACCATGATGCTGTTCCGGCGTTTTCATGACGCTGATGCCGCTGTGGAGCTGTTTGACCAGGTGTTAGCTTCATATTGGGGAAAGGATGGCAGAAATGAGCTCATGCCTGCTCGAGTGAGCCACGAGGAAGATGCGAACGAGAAGGACGAGAGATCGACAAATTTTGTGAACTTCAACGTCGGCAAGATTATCAACCTGGTCCTGCAGACGCTGGTAGAAAATGACAGGTTCACGGAGGCTATGGAGGCCTTGAATAAGATGGAGAGCCGTGGCCTGAAGGTGCAACAGACCAACTACGTCACAATTCTGAGCTCAATGCGGAAACACCTGCCGAACTCTAACCGCAATAAGGACAACAAGAAACAAAAGGTGTTGTACGACAATACCAACTTCCAGGCAGTGCTCCAGGACCTCAAGGACCGCGGTTTGAAGGTGAACAGAGCTGTCGTTGGTTACTTGTGCCCCGCTTACACCAATGCCAACAAGCAGCAGCGTCTGGAAGTACTAGAGGCTTTTGCCGAAGCCCAAAACAATCCTAATGACAGCTACATCTTGCCGCACTTGTGCTATGAGACTCTGCTGAGTTTTATGGCACAAGAGGGTGACATCACGGAGGTGAAGCAGCTGTACGAGGAAGCTGTAGCTTCTTTGAGTGACAAGGAAACACTTGGTGTACCGCGCAGCTGGGTGACCATCGTGGTGTCGAAGCTTGCGAAGGATGGAAACGTCGAAGAAGCCGAAGAGCTCATGATGCAGATGCCTGACGTGTGCGGTGGGTACACGTATCGTGCTGTGGTGGCAGTGCTGCGCAGTGCCATGGAAACCCAGGAGCCGAAAATCGTCGACAAAATGGTGGCGCTCTTGGAAGAACGCGGCTTTGTGGTGCCTTTAGCCGATGCCTACGAGTTGGTGCACTTGGCCCGACAGAAGGACCTCTCGCTAAAGGCATTGGATATCATTCGCCTCTTCGAGAAGGGCAACCTAAACGAGGTGGACCCCGCTGAAGACGGAAAGGGAAATCTTGAGGCTGCCTACTTCCGGCGTCAGCGTGGCGACGTCCACGCGCTTCGGAAGGTGAGGACCATGTACAGCGTGGCTCTGAAGACGAGCGAGAAGGGCGGCCTCTGGAAGCAGGCGCTCGTGCTGCGCGATCGTATGACCATTCTTCTGGGCCAGGACGCCATGGACGAGATCAATGCGAATCTGAGTGCCCAGCCGAGGAAGAACTGGGAGCGCAAGGAGAAGGAGTCGAACCGCGAGGAGTAGAGGCGCACCAGCTTTGGTCGTGAGCCTCGCAGTGGTCAACGCTCCAGTGCGTTGGTAGCGATGCATACGACGGAGCTAGTGACAACGGTATAGACAGTCGGCTAGAAGACGAAAGAGATAACACCATAAACAAAAACAAAAGAATCACACGTCGAGCAGCAGCATGTTGCTCAGAATGCATCAAATACCAAACTATCGTGGGGTCACTATTGCTCGCCTCCTGATTGGCTGATTTTCGACAAAAGTCTAATGTGGCGGCGACTGGCGAGGAGTTCGGCGGCAGTGGCCCGCCGCTCTGCACGCCGTGTCGACACCCCCAGGCCCCGCGCACGTCTCCCACTATGCCCACCATACTCCCAGCATCTGCCTGCATCAAGTCGAACATTTACTTCGGTCTCCAATACTCGCAGTGGAGCGTACAAGGCGCGTCTCAATGACGTCAAAGTGCGCGACATTGCGCTGTCCGAGCTGGTGCAACGGCCGTGGATCGAGTTGCAGGAGTACCACGGGCCTGTAGAGATGGCGAAGGTGAGACAGACGCTGCTGTTGTTGTGGAAGGACCTGATCAGCGAAGCAGAAGGTGGTGCCAAGGTGCCCCCAGAAATCGCCCAGGACTTCTACGAGATCGCGAGACTTCGCAGGCTTTTCAAACTTCAGGGCGACGTATTCAGCTATATGGAGGGCCACTACTTGGAGCGTGTGAGCTTCGAAATGTATGGCCAAATGTTCAACATCCTCGTGACTACGAAGGACCCCCAGAGGATGCGGAGCATTTTTGAACGTGCAATGACCCGATATGACCCCGAGCTAGGGCAAGCCCCGCCCGAGATCGTCTACCGCCTTGGAATTACTGCTGCTATCGTGCTTGAAGACTTTAGCGGGATGAAGACTCTGCTGCGCGAGATGGAAATGAATGGTGTAAGGCCGTCGATTGAAATCGCGACGCGGGTGATGGTAGCTCAAGCGAAAAAGGGCGATGTGAAGACTGTGGTGGCTGCAGCAGAAAAGATGAACCCGCAAGATGGCCGGAAGTGGCATGAGGCCGACGTTAACCGCGTCATCACTAGTTTGGGAATCGCTGGAGAACCCGACGCAGCTTTCGACTTCTACAGGAGGTCACAAATTCGCTTGTCCTCACAGACGCTAATGAAACTATTGCTCGTGTGTCGCGGGAACTCAAGACCTCAGCACGCGCTTGCCATTCTAGCGAACCGCCGTCGCTTTAGCCTGAAGATGCAGTCAGCTCAATACTCGGCATTGTTGGAGATTATTGAGGAGCTGGGTATCGCGGGTGCCCCTGCAAATGAAATGGCTCTTATGCTGAAAGAGATGCGCGACAATGCTGTACCATTCAATGACCGTACGCATGCTCTCATTGCTCGCAACCAACAGCATTTGCATGGTACCCCGTTCATGATCATACCAACAGCTTCAGTGCCTAGCAGTGGGCAACCACAAGAAGGGGCAGATGCTCAGTCGCGAACAAAAGAGGCGGACATACCGTTGCTGCATGAGCTGCTGGAGACTCGAAAGTTCGCCCTGGCTGCAGCTATAGTGGACTTGTACGCGTTGCCCGTAAGCAATGATATGCTAGAAGGAGATGCACAACAGGAGCTGATGTCTGAGGACGACGAGGCTACTATCGTCCCAGCATGGCTGGCTGATTTGGCAATTGAGGCATACTCGCAGAACCAGGAGGTAGACAAAGTCCGCTCTTTGCTGCGCGGATTCATGTGCGTGCGTGGAAATTTCAGACATGCGCTCTCACGCATAGTGGGTCTGTTTGGCGGCAAAGGCAAACTGCGTGACAGCCGTATGGCATATGAGGCCTTTTTGGCTATGCAGTTCCAGGGCTTGCGCATCTTTCGCATTCGAGACGCGCTGGCGCGCTTCAAGCAATACCAAGACACGAATGCTACACTGGGATTGCTAAAGCAGGTGTCTGAGCAGATCGCTGAAGCTCTACATGATACGAACATCCTTGATGCTACAAAGGATCAAGAGGATGTTATGCCAGTTCTGAAGTGCTCAGGTGACTTGCATTTCGATCCAGGGCGCGCAGTCCGTGACATTGTACGAACCTTTTTGGCGTCAAAAGAGCTTGGCATGGTTATTACCGCGCTGGATCAGCTCGAGTCGGACGGAATACCCCTTCGAGCGGTAGACTTCGAAAACGTCTTTAGTGCCATGAGCAAAATCAACAGCGGTGGGTCCAAAATCTTTACAGAGGAAGATTTTATGGTGGTCTGGGAGGACATGACGCAGCGTAGCGTAGTGCCAAATAAGGCTGTTTTACGGTTGGCGATACCGGAACTTTGTGGCCAGGGGGGCAGCTATGAATCGAAACGTAGGAAGCTCGCTGTGATTGAAGGCTATCGTCAGGCTGCGAAGATTCGTCATGACAACTACGTGCTGCCAACCTCTTGTTTTACGACGCTGTTGGTATCTGCTGCCGAGGTGGGAAGCATTGAAGATGTGAATGCTGTCCATGCTGGTGCGGTGAAGGCATTAGGAGCACCCATGAACATGAAGCACCATAGCCCTGCTGACCATAGCAAAATCCTGGAGACTTGGAAAGCGATCAAAACCGAAAAGCTGGTAACCGAGAAGGCAGCTCTGTAAGTGTTTTCGAAGCCTCGGAATCAGTGCAGGTTCTCAAGCGCACATGGATGTTCGTCGATCAAGTGCAAACAAAGTGTCTTGCATTCATAGAGATACATCTTCCTTCCTACGATCAGAAGTTGTTGATGACCTTAAATACTGAGGGACATTTCTGCCTCCTCGCTCATTTCTACAAGTTGTTAGTTAGCCCAGACTCTCGACCGATGTCAATACCATGGGCCCATTGAAAGGTACCTCGTTGTTACAGGGAAGGGTGGCTCGCATGGTGTCTCCGCCCGTGCTCTTTCTTCCTCGCGACCGACTCGACAGTCGACGCGTCACTTTCGCGTTGCTTGTGGTTGCGAAGACCGAGACGAGTCATGACCTCGTCGAACGAGCGGCACCACCAGGTCTCTGTGCGGTACTTGATGGAGCCAACGCAACCGAAGCGGCCGTCACGCGTGCGGAAGGCGTGCATGTGCACGTGATCGATGCTGTTGAACGGCGGCGAGTGGAATGCGAACTTAAAGTCCGACTCGGAGTCGTCGTCTTCCGTGCCGTCCTCTGCGACGTCATGGGCTCTCTCTGCCTTTGAAGGAGCTAGCACGACTGAAGGGCGCGGCATTTCTCGGAGCACCGAGGCGGCGACCTCCCGCATGCGGCGCAGCAGCTTCGCGTCATCGGGCGTGAGTTTGTTCACGTTGCGGATGTGGCGGCGCGGCACCACCAGGATGTGGCTGACGACCACGGGGGCAAGAGGTCGGAACACGACCACGTCCTCGTCCTCATAGAGGAAGGGTTCGTCGCCCGACTGGAGGATCTCACAGAAGCGACAGGAGACCAGCGCGCCGTCGTGGCCGTACGTAACGCCCTTCCTGGAGAGTGACACAGTCGAGGACGTTGAGGAGGAAGAGGACGCGGACGACGGTGACGAACACGCGGATGAACTGCCGTGCTGGCGGCGTTTCCTGAGGCTCTGGTTCGGCTTGAGTGACACGGGAGACATCTCGTCCGTGTCGGACCACGAATGGTTGGTGTCCGCGGCGACGTCCAGGCCGCGCGCCGAGGGCGCGGGCTCGCT
>JAHWLE010001527.1:0-10723 GCA_024679135.1 Phytophthora foliorum | reverse complement strand
GCGCGCGTGCGCTATACACCCTGGACGATAAAAGCGTTCACCCGCCTCGCCCCAGAGGTCGAGCCCGTGGCCAGGGCCGAGGTTGCTGGGAGCACCTCTAGTGTGGATAACAATGTGCCACACGGAGTTGATGGGACTTCCGACTCTGCCCTTGAGTCATCATCGGCTGTGGGTAACGAAGAGCCACGCCGTGATGGGCATCGACGACGTCGTCGCCGCTGTAAGCCCCGGTGAGCGACGCACCATGTGCACCCACCACGACGTCCTGACGCCAGACAAATGAGGACAATTTGAGCCTGACGTGCGTTCAACTTCAAGAAACCATCGCTTGTCCACCGCGGTGTCCTGACGGCAGCCAAACGAGGACAATTTGAGCTCAACGTGCGCTCAACTTCAACTTGATGCTCGCAGTCGTAGGTTACCTGCGCGACCTGTTGACGCGCTGCTGCTGCGAATGATACGGGCTCTGCTGTCATCACGGTTTGCACGTGCGTTGTCGCCGAGGCCTGCCATAAGGCGAGGTTGCCCCGTACTGCTAAAAGTAGAGTCGTCTGAAAGTGTATCTACTAGCGTGTGTGGATACATCAATTTCAACCGGGGCGGGGGAACCGGTTTGTCACTCCCCCCCCCCCACTCGTCGTTGGTGTGGCTTACCTCAATTTCCAACCGGTTTTCCTCGCCGCCGCCGCCAACCGGTTTTGTCGCCACCGCTCACGTCTCCCGTATCTCACGTCTTTTACCAAAGACACTTTGTATACCATGGTTAATCTCATATACAAGTCCTCATGCGCAAACATCTGGGACATACCGGTAAAATACCGGTAGGAATAACGCAAAAGCACGTCCAAACGACAGTTCTAACGAACTGCGAATACATACTACATCCAACACACACTACGTCCCAAACAATCCATATCCACACATTTAATACTCACACACCACCACTTCCACATATACCATATTTATACAAACTACTTTCATACAAACTACACATCACATCCAGACACTCTATATATACAAATTTTACACCCAAACTAACTGACTTCACGCTCGCGCATCAGGATCTGGTAGTATCCATCCACCAGATCCAGCGCGCTATAAAGCTCGCAGCCCGCCATGTTGTTCAACAACACATCCTTGCGAGGGATGGGTGTCTGGGCGGGCACCGTTGCGCTGTTCAGCTTGTTATAAGCATGAACCAGACGCCACTTCCCGTTCGGCTTGCGAACGCAGAAGATGGACGTCGACTGCGGAGACTTCGACTCACGCACCATGCCTGCCTTCGCCTTCGCGGCGAAGAAGGCATCAATGACCTCGCACTGCTCGCGAGGCAGTGGCCATTGCCTGGTCACACAGTACTTTGTGCCTGGCACGAGATCAATCTCGTGCCTAACTCCACGATCAGGTGGGAGTTGGGACGGCGGGTCCTTGGACACCACGTCCGAGAACTCATTCACCAAAGGATACACTGGATCCTTGAGGTTCTCGAGGATCACAGAACCCGTGCGCGTCGCGCGCTTCTTGCGGAGATCCTCCAGGACGTCCTCGTCCATCACAGAAGAAAAATCCAGCTCTTCTGGAGAGGTCTCTGGCTTTAGGAGCACCATCTCCGCGATCTCCCCGGCCTTCAAGTGGACCAGTAAATCGTCTATCGACATTTCCTCGAGGTTCAGTAGCTCTGACACCTCAGGCAGGACTGCCAGCTTTACGGAGCCCTCCTTGACCTTACACCCGGTCTCGCCGTCGAAGATGTGATAGCACTCTTCGGCCGGCCGTGCCTGAGGAGAGTTCTCTCTCTCCGAGTCGCTTGAAGCGACTCCAGTCAGTTTCAACAGACCCCGCTCTCATTTCTCTATTTGCTGGGCGACCCCATGCAGGACGCGAGCTCTGGTCCGCGGGCATCCACGGCGAAGATTGTACCAGGCGTGATGCTGGCTGTTGTGATGTCGATGGAGTAGCTTGAGGTGTTGTTGTGGTAAATGCGGGCGCGAATGGAGATTCTGGTGAACGCGGGAGAATTTCGGAAGTGGATCGACGTGTTGGTATCGATGAAGTTGTTGGAGATGACGATGTCGATTACGGTGAATGTGGGAGAAGGTTTGACCCGAATAGATGTTGTGATCGAGTGTGTGCTGGCTGTACTACGAAACGCAAGATTGATGAAATGAATAGACGTGATTGTGGAGATATCTGTGTTAATGCTTACGAAGTTCTAGGCGCCGGCATGATACACAAACGACCAAAGCGAAACCATGATATTGACGACACACTAGGGGATGTGAGCGACCTCCTTCGAGCTCTTGATGTCGCCTACAAGGTGGACGCCGAGAGAGGTTTGAACGGTGGCGTCGCCAACATCTATCGCAGCTGCGGCGAGGATGTGCACCTCCTGGCATTACGTGCACGGCAGCTCAGCTACGCCATTCCGAAATTTGCTCTGAGGCATCCGCAATAGCCGATCAAACCGTAAGTGACCTGTACTGCTACAAACGCGGCTTGAGAGCTAACTACCGCTTCATCTTGATGGTGTAGATGCCAACGAAGCCTAGATCGCGCAACTACAGCATTAAAGAGAAACTGCGTCTGGTGTGGGTGGTCGACCGCGTTCTTTCCATCGACCAACAAGAGTAGAAAGAGGTTGAAAGCAATTTCAACACGCGAGCCATATCCAGCCAGCCTCGTCGGGATGTAGAGAGTTTGAAGCGAAAGTTTGCAAGGCTTTGTCGGGCACATGGGCACACAGGAGAATCAAAATCGAGTATGCTGCAGGTGTTGGCTCGTGCAGCAAAGTACCGCCTAGATGAGCGTGCACATCGACAGCTGTGCAGTAATGCGTCGCAGCAATTTCCTGGTGCACGTGTGGATAGAGGCGATGCTGAAGCTTCGGAACATGTCCGGACTTTCACGGCGCCGCCTAAAGGGAACATCAACATACGACAGGATAGTGCTGTGGAAGCTGAAAGTAGAGCGCCTCAATTTTCCGCAACGCGTGGCTCAAATCTACATTAATATCAGCTACGATTCCGACCCCACGGTCAACTTCGTAACCGCAGAGCATCTAGAACAGAACGCGCAAGAATCAGGTTGTGCTTGTGTGCTGGAACTACGTTTGCTGGTGCAACAACTCAAGCAGTTGCAGAATTCACTAGTTCACAAACTACAAGACATACGTCAGCACCAGCTACACCATGGTACCATAAGAAACTTCAGGAGCGCGACCTGTTACTGAAAACTGACGCGCGCGCTTGGCAGGTAACAGTGCGACGCATTAGGTGATCAACATGTAAGCTCTAACACTTTGACCCATGCGTTAGAGACACTACCATTGCTTTTGATATTCGCATTAGCTTTTACTAATATCATTACCAGCGCAGATAGAGGATAACATAATAAGGAGACTGCACGCGCGCTGCATTGGATGTGCTGAAGTGTGCGATGGGCAACTATCTGATATTGTCAATCTCACAACATACTACAGCAATACTTGAAGAAGCGTGCGTGCTGGGTTCAAATCTCACAACATAGGACACAGTATGATATGATGCAGAGTGCGTAGGTAAGCGGGAGCAGGCTCTAGAGTTTCCAAAGCGGCTCGAGTAGTGCCATTCCAGCTTTTGCCCTCATCCTCGAAACTCAGTAAGTATTTCAAGATGAAATGCTACCAGCGGTGCACTCTTGCGTTCGATCATGTTACTTATATGTTCTAAACGTCCTACAGTTGGGTCTGGCGTAGTTGTGTGTGGACGTGACAAGGACTTTAAAGGCGTTGGCACGGGTAGCAGAAAATGTCACCACTACATCTTACGCGATAACCTCGAGGGCATTTCAAGATCTTCAATTCGCAAACTTGATCGGCGCAGAGGGGTGATTCGGATGTCACCCCTTGTCTACAACGAGACCCGGGCGGTGCTGAAAGTGTTTGTTCAAAACCTTGTCCAGGACGCTGTTGTGTATACACAACATGTCAGCCGTAAGACGGTGACCAAGATGGACGTATTGTACGCCCTTAAGCGACAAGGTCGAACACTCTACGGTTTTGACACTTAGTTTTTGTATTTTAATATTAAACAAATTGTTTTCACATATTTTATTATTCATAAAAAATAACTTTAAAACGTGATTATAAATTTAATAAATTTATACAAACTGCGTCCTCCCCCGGGACAGTAGCCTGGGTAAGCAGTTCAGTGTATAATGGGTGGATATAGTGTGTGTAGGTGCAGTTAGTTGGAGTAGAGTTAGTGTGAGAGTAGTATTTTTGTATAAAATTAATGTAGATATTGTGTATGTAGAATTATATATATTGTATATATAATTTGTGTATGTGGAGAGGTAATGTAGATGTGATGTGTGTTTATGTAGAGTTTGTTGGGCTAAGGTGTGTGGATGAAGAGCGTATGGATAAAGAGTGTGTAAATATAGAGTGTAGAGTGTATGTATTTAATGTGTATTAATGTAGTGTTTTAAGCACACCCGGAACAAACCAAACCAAACCAAACCAGGGCCTGTTCGAACCAAACCAAAATTACCGAGCAAACCAGGTTTGAATCCGTTTCATGGTTTGAATTCGTTTCAATCGTAACTCCAAACCAAGCCAACGATTTTTGCGAACCACCGCGTTGGTTTGAACCTGGGCTACGTTCCACCGGGTAGCGCAGTGCAGTGCGGCTTTTGCAGAGCTGGTCGCCCAAAGGAAGTTTGTCATCGTACGCTTCGCTCGTACTAAAAGTTGTTGCTGCTCGAAATGGTTCGACCATCAACAGCTATTGTTGTTCACGAAAGTGAAGGAGGCGATCGTTCCTTGGAGGAACCGATCGTCTTTACTCGTGGTCAACAAGAACCTATCGAAGACCCGGCCGTATACGCGAGCAGTGCACAGCGACATCAGCAGATTTTTGTTCACAAAGAAATCGTTTTCAGCAATCAAGGAGTGGTGGAGGAGTTAGACAGAGTGCTACAGGACTCACAAGTTCGAAACGATGAAAAGTTGCTTGAGATCGCTCAGTACACACACGACCATGTTATTAACACTGCTGCTCACACGGAAAAGCGTTTGGGTGGTCACATTCACGACTATTTCGATGGTGTTCATGCGCAGTATGAAGCCTTATCAAAGCAGCAAGTTGAATGTCAAGCAGCGGAAATCGATCGGCGTTTCAATTGCATCGTACAAGATCTTCGTGAGCATACTAAAGCTTCTGCTGTTGATGCTGTCGGTTCTCTCGCTAGTGATCTGGGAAATCAGATTAGTGGTGCTTTGTCAACTATGGAGACTGCAATCAATTCGCACAACACTACTCACGCATCGGTGTGTGAAGACAGATTAGAGTTAGCACTTCAGAAAGTTCAAGATGACTTTGAAGCTGCAGCAGATCTACAGTCAGAATGGATAGAAAAACGACTCAATGCCAAACTTGACGCAGCTAAGCAGGCTGCTGAAATTGAGCGCCAAACCAATTTGCGAGCTTGTGAGATTCTTTTTGAAGAACAAGAAAAACGAATTGGTTGCCAAACAGCTGAAATTGGTCAATCGCACGCGAATGAGATTGATGAGCGGCTTCAGCAAAAAATAGATGACGCCATGAAAGCATTTCAGCTGAAGACTCAGCAACATGTCGATGCGCGCATTGTGGAGGCTGTGACACAATTTGAGCAGTCCCAACAAGCCATTCAAGGTCAATTCGTTACGGCAATCGCCACAAGCACCACGACGTTAGAAGAAAAGTTTCAGAGCCAGCTCCACGCATCCCAGACAGCTACTGGAGTGTATCGAACGAGAACTTCGGGACCTACAGAAAGCTGCTGCAGGGAATAACATCAAAAGGAGTGCGCATATTTCTCAAGTAAAGTCTGAAGCAACAAAGCACCCAGGAGGTGCAACGCTTTGTCGTTGCACTGAGAATACATTGCAGATGTCAGCCTCCCGCTCAAGGAAATTCAGTCGTACAAGCCATTCTCTCGGTGAAAAGCAGATTTATGATGATTCGGCAGCTACTACTCCTGTTGTCGCGTCTTTGAAGTCATCAGCACTATCCGAATCGACAGTCAATATCGACTCTAAGATCTTTTCAAGTGAACAAAACACATCTGCAGAAAATCAAAAAGATACGTCGCCCAAACCAACTGGGGGAGAACAATCTGCCGTTTTGGCGGCACTTGCTAAAATAAATAGCGGTATAGCTCAGCTACTTGAGACAGCGCAGCCTGTATCCAAGACCAGCAAACGAGCAATCATGAAAAGGAGTCGCATCAAGACAAGAAAACATTAGCAGGACGTTGCCCGATATCCACACGAGCTTCAAATGGGCGCCGTTCAAACCACAATGATAAGACAGACACAGCGCTCGCTGCAGAACTGGCTCATGCACGAGTCGCAACTACCAAGCTAGTTTAACAGCGAGTTTTGCAGCGCGAACGTGAGTTGCGTTGTACGAGTACACGTCCAACCGATTCAAGCAACATATGATCCTATTTTTTTTTTCTCTTTTCAAGGCAAACAAGCGTATCTAGCAATCATAACAACACTTTATACAAGAGCTTAATTATGCAAATTGCTTCATGTGCGAGATCCTTTTATCTTCGTTGGGCAGTGGTACAGTATGGTCCGCAGACGCTCAGCAGCTTCAATCTAAACGACTGTCTTGTCATAAGACCTCAGAAGCAAATTAAACAAGATGCCCTTGCAGCACTTGAAGTGTGAGATACGGATCGACTGGTATATGAGCAAGTTCAAAGCGGTATGAATACCCGTTACCTCGGTTTGTTTGCCCAACAAGGCAAACATCGACACGACCGAATGCATATCGGGTACAGTATGGGCGCAAGAGCTAAACGCAAATGAATGTACATAAAGCTGAATATTACCAACACCGTCAACTTAATCGCTATCGAATATGCACGATGCCATTTCGCTCTCCCACTCCGCTGAGAATGGCGCGTCGACCTCTTGGGAGCTCAGGGTCACTAGGATATTTGCAGGAATCGCTTGCTTCACCTCCTCGTCTGAAAGTTTCTTGCAAGTTGCTACATCGACGAATCTGCGGTTCCTGTTGAGAAAAGAGCACATGTCGATATTGTGCTTCGCAATACTTGTTCGATGACTTGTAACAAGCATTGCGGTGATTCCAAAATCTCTTTCGATCTGAGCAGCTAAAGATGGAATCGCGTATAGGACCCGTGCTGCAATAGGCAATATACGATAGTTGTTGTCGTCCTGCTGCCGCTTCCAGTACGCAAGGATCACGGCGGTGTACGGGGACATGGACCCATACACCAGGCAAATGCCCGTGTACAAGCATACACAGTTGTTGGTTCATGCCAACAACAGCTTCCATGAGGAAGCTAGTCTCCCTTGAGACTTGGGAGGGAAGGCGTTTCCGAGCCCCTCCCCCTCTTATGATCAAACCCCACCGGGTCGATAGTGCCGACAGCGGGCTGGCGTGCTTCCAGCTCACGAGCAGTTCGCGTCTGCGCGACGTGACGTGGAACGGTGTTACCCACGTCGGGTGAGGCCACGGTGACCTCACCACATCCGAGCTGCTGAAGCTCTAAGCGGAACAATGTTACCCGCTTGGTGTGGAACCATGTTACCCATACAGGAAGCGCAACCAGCGGCTTCGTCTTCAGTTTAGGTCTGGGCGACCATGTGTCCGGTGGTACAGTACGCTGTGCCAGGCACGAGGCCAAGTACGGACCTCGCGCCGATCCAGTGGATCCAGGACGGTAGGTTCAACGACACCACGTTCACGAATGGGATCACCAAAGGATACTCCGGATCCTTCGGGTTCATCAGAACCCAAGCGCAGCTCGCGCAGCATGATGTAGTCGTTCATCGACATCATGTCGAGGGTCTGCCGTGCTGACACCTCGGGCCGTGCCCCCAAGTGGGTGGCAGATGATAAGCGGCCACGCCATCAAGCCAACCGTGTCCGAGGAGCATTGCTCCGAGTCGTTCATAGCGACTCCGGTCTTGTACATGCCCAGACCCGACTGTCGGCGGCGACGGTGTCGTCGGCGGTCACCATGACGTGGAACTAGGTTACCCACGTCCACCGGATGGGTTTACCGTGGTTCCGAAGCGCCGGGGGGAGCGCTCAATTATTCTTGATTGGGGGGTCCGCGTTACCTCCGTGATGGATGGTAAAGAGTACAACTGCTGGATATGTCAGGGGAGTCATGAATGTCGACGTGAAAACAAGATTATTCAGCTATTTGGCAACACTTCAAAGGCTACCAAGCATCTAGGTGAAAAGCACTTGCTAACTGCTGCGAAAGTGACAGCAGAGAATACAAAAAAAAAGGAACCGAGCAGAGCAGCTTGAACGTATTCGCCGTACCATTGCGAATGGAGACGACGGTAGACGAATTAATCTACTTCAGGAAACCATGCGTGTGGTTAACAACAATTTGCCCTTTCGAATTAGAGAATATGAAGAATCGGAGCTGCTTGCCGACTTCACTCTGGCGGATGAATTTCGAGTCACTGTCAACAACCATACAGTGACGCGTGCAATTGCCGAGCTCTATTCAAGTGCCAGAAAAGCGGCTTGCGCTTATATTGACCGCAGCAGAGTTTGTAACGTGCCGATATTCACCGTAGTGTGTGATGTGTTGTCATCGAAGACCCAGAAATCAGCCAAATATGTTGGACTGCGTCTTTATTTTATCGACCGTGACTGGAATTTCCAATCAATTCTTTTGGGCACTCGCCATTACGAGCCCATGTATGGGAAGGATTGTCTCAGGTTCTTTTGAGACCATGACCTGAAGCCGACTTGGGTCAGTAAGCCATCTGTCAAGCTCTTCATCTACCCGAGCTTCGTGCACGTCTCGTTGCGCCACTGATACCGCCTCTTCCTCAGTAAACTGCATAAGCTCCTCCGAAAACACTGTTTGCGGTTGCAGACTTGGCAATTCCAACATAGACGCGAATGCACTAGCTGCATTGGGCAGTTGCCCCGATTGAGTTGCGGAGTGAGCACCTTTCGAAATTTGAAGCATCAGGGCTCGTAGACGGTTCATCACTGCTTCTTTTACAGATGCTATGTTGCGCGCAACAGTTTTTCAACCAGTCGAAGATACGGTTGCTCTGGATCAATAATTAGTTGCCTGTTGCAAAGCTTGACCACCTTGGCGAGGTTTTTGTCTTGGTTCTTGGATGACGGATGTACCAGCATTTGCATCTCTGGTATATATGACGCCTCTCGAAAACGTGCTGGATCTGTATATCGAACGAAAAAGTTCTTGTGAAACGACTTCGCTAGTAGCGCCTGCGTAGTCTTGGTGAGACGAGTTAGGTGCTGCACTTGGTAGTACAGAGGAGGCTCGGAAACCGATCGGACTCTGTCTTTGATGGGCTGCGTCTCGTCCAATATCGTTTGGCGAAGCCGGAATACGGACAGAAGTACATCGATCTGGTTTGTATCTTCTTTTTGGCTTTTTGTATTGAGAACGGCAACAGGGTTGAGCAGACCATACAATTGCAGAAGAGTTTCTTTGTCGTCCGCGATTGGCAACCCCTCCGGCACTGGTTTGCGTTCCCGAATCGCTTTGTTGATGCGTTCCTGGAACCAGTCTTCGAGTTGATCCCATTTCTCCAGCAATCGCTTGATAACCTTCTCTAACCCCACAAAGAGGTGCTCTTTGTGTTCGATCAGTTGTCGCGAGGCTCCATTATTCGCCATTTCACAAAGTTCCGAAAAAAGACTCCCCATGTTTGCATTTGATCGCACATCATATGCGGTGCGAGCAATACGCGATAGCAAGTCCGTCCCCTCAGGGTTCTTTGAGTTTTTGCGCTGAGGGACAATTCCGAATGACATCTTGGTTGCGGCATTGGTAAGATGCAGCATACACCGTTCCCATTGGAGGGAGACTAAGGCCCGTCTTCATCATCCACTTAACCTCCGGACCAGCATCGCTGGTAGCAGCGTATATGACCTTGATCGTCAGTCCAAAATCTTTTAGTAGCTCAAGGATCCACCGCTTGAACGGTTCGCGATTTCCCTCACTTGATATAGATTGTGGACGTAGTGTATGTTGGTGTATTATGTATATATGAAGTGTGAGTGAAATTTGTGAGTTTGAATAAAGGGTGAGGATGGAAAGTTAATGTATGTAGATAGTGTATATTTTGTGTGTTAATGTTGAGTGTGTAATGATAATATGTTTTGGATGTATTATGTGTTGATATAGTATGTGAAATTAGTTTGTGTGGATGTGGTACGTGTTTATATGAAGTATGTGTATGCGGGTGTATTATGAAAGACGAAGTGTGTGTGTGAGGGTAAAATGATATTGGATGTAGTTAGTATAAAAATGTGTATATGTAGAGTGTGTAAATAAAAACTATAATGTGTGTTGGATGTAATATTTGAAAAGATCGTGTGTGAAGATAGTGTGTGTAGTTGGTGTATATGAGGATGTGGTATGTGTTTATATGAAGTATGTTGATGTAGAATATGTATATGAAGAAAATGTAGATGTAGAGTGTGCAGATGTGGAGTGTGTGGATGTATAGCGTGTGGATAAAAAATGTGTGAATGGGGGGTGTATGGATTTATTGTGTATGAATGTAAAATATAGTGTATAGATGAAATTTGTGTGGGTGTAGTAAGTGTGGATATGGTGTGTGTGAATAAATATGTGTGTTTATTGAGGGTTACCGGTTTGTTATCGGTTATTAACCGTGAACCGGTTAGCCCGAACCGGTTCAATCCGAACC
>JAHWLE010001526.1:0-10723 GCA_024679135.1 Phytophthora foliorum | reverse complement strand
CAGCGTGGGTTCGGATTGAACCGGTTCGGGCTAACCGGTTCACGGTTAATAGCCGATACCAAACCGGTAACCCTCAATAAAGGTGTTCGAGCTTATCAAAGGCTTGTTGAAAGCGAAAATGATCAAGCCGTCGACGTCACCGTGGGCCTCGCCTATCGTCGTCATTATAAAAAAGAATGGCGTCGATAGAAGGCTCTGCATCGATTATCGAGTCGTCAACGGGCTTACGCAGCTGATGATCTACCCAATGCCGTTGGTAGACGAACTCCTCGAAGGTCTGGAAGCGGTCCTCTCGTATTGCTCACTTGACATGGCGAGTGGTTTTTGGGTTGTCCCAATGACAGACAGGGCCCAGCTAATCTCCGCGTTCATCACGCCGTTTGGCCTGTTCGAATGGTTGCGGATGCCGTTCGGGCTACGGAATGCGCCGCAAATCTATCAGCGCCTGGTTGACAATGCGCTGTACGGCTTCCTGAGGTTGAACCACAAGGACACGCAACTCGACGTGTTCAAACACATCGCGCCGGAAAACGAGGACCGCAAGTCGATACTGGGGCGTCGATCATACATTGACGACATCCCGGTCGGCGCTACGTCGTGGGATGACTTGTGCGTCAAACTCGAGAATTTGCTTGCGGCCTGTGATCAGTGGAATCTCTCCATTAGCGTCGAGAAGAGCAGTTGGGGAATGGCGAAGGTGGATTACCTGGGTCATTCGGTGTCGAATCTCGGTCTGGTAGCGAAGCCGAAGAGTTTGGAGGGTTTGACCTCCCTCGATTTTCCGCGCACGTTGAAGGCACTTCAGTCGTTGTTGGGTAGTCTTAACTACTACCATCGATTTATCGCCGACTTTGCCATTTACGCATCGGTGCTGTACAGCTTGTCGGAGGAGGACTTCGAACGTCGACGTTTGGAAACTGGTCGGCCAGCTCAAGAGAAGTGGACTCATGGTGAGGAGGTGTTCGGCCAGTTAAAGACGAAGATCGCTAGTACGCCACTGCTGTGTCACTTTGACCCGGAGCTGGAACCCGTCGTCATCGTGTATGCTAGTGAGTGGACCATTTCGGCCGTGCTCACTCAGCAACATGACGAAGTCTACATACCAGTGAAGTTCACTAGTCGAACGCTCAAGCCCAACGAGCTCAAGTATGACATCGTCGGAAAATAGGTGCTCGCATTGTTAAGAGCGTTGACCAGCTGCTTCACGATGCTGACAGGGCGGAACATCAGAGTTCTGACTCGGTACACGACGCTAGCGTGGCTCTTCAAGAAGAACAACCCGCAGGTGCGTTTGTCTCAGTGGGCAGCACTGTTGTCACCATGGGATCTCCGGATCGACCGGGCAACTCGGGGAGAAGAAGAAATTCTGGGTGTTCTCGCCACCTGCATAACGCCGCGGTCGTCAGTGGACGCAGCTCTGGAAGCTATAGCCCCTCGACGTCAACTCAAGAAGGTGATGTCGATTCCCCGACCAATTGTGAGTATCGGCGAAGAGGTGCATGTGATCAGCTTCGACGGTTCGGCGAAAGCCAAACACGAAGGAGGCGCTTTTGGAGCCATTGTCTGGAGATTACCGGACTGGCGGATCGAGAAGGCGACGACGTAGACCTGAAGGTCAACGAAGCAGATATCGCGGGTTGCTGTTAGCGCTGGACCTGTTGAATGGCCTCGACGTGAGACGCGTGATCGTGTGCGGCAACTCTAACTTGGCTATCCGTCAATTACGCGAAGAAATGGACTGCAAGGCCCTGAGGCTACAGTTGCTCCGGAGAAAGTGTTGGGATAAGATGAGCACGCTGCCGAAGGTCGATTTGTTTCATGTTCGACGAGACTGGAACGCTAGTGCAGACTTAATAGCTGATCAGGCTCTGCAGCGTCAAGCCGGGTTGTTGATCACCGAAGAGCAGACGCTTGAAGATCTCGCGACGTTGAACCGGTTGGGGGAAATCCTGGATCCAAAGTTCGACGACCACCTGGATGTTGCGTCGTCGCCGGTCATGCCAGTGACGACTAGGGCCCGGGCCCAAAGCGAGACCATGCCGGCCGAGGTCGAGGTAGACCCGTCTGTCGAAGTCGAGGAAGGCCCGCCTGTCGAAGTCGAGGAAGGTCTGCCGGATGACGTCGAGGAAGACTCGCCTGCCCGAGGTCGACGAATTACCTCAAACCCCGAAGTGCTTGAAGAGAGCGTCGTGAAACGTATTCGCCTGGAGCGCATACGGAATGCCCAAGATGAAGAGCTGTGGATATACCACTTGAAACGGTTTCTCAGGGGCGACGTGTCGTCGCGCGACGCGAGCAATTTCAGTAAGCTGGCGCATCAGTACGATGAAGACGAGAATGATCTGCTCTTCTATCACTCGAAGGGAGATGAATCAGCCGAAGGTCGCAGTGCAGTCATGAAGCTGGTTATGCCGGAAACTCTGAAAGATGATGTCTTGAGCCTTGAAGGCGGACACCAAGGGATTGGGCGTACGTACCATCGAGTTCGTCAACACTTCACTGGCCTGGGCTGTATAAGAGTGTACAACGTTACGTGGGTGAGTGTATAGACTGCGAGACAGGGAAGGGTCGACCCACCATCAGGGACGAGTCACCCGACAACACCGTACCGACGTATCCGTTCCAAGTGGTCGCCATGGACCACATACCGCCGCTTCCTCCGTCGTTCAAGGGTAACACCGAGTTCCTGGTCTGGGTTGACTTGTTTACCGGATTCGTCGTAGCGAAAGCTAATTCGTCGAGGACTGCCCAAACGGTGGCCGAGTCGTATGAAGAGTGCGTCTTTCGACGCTTCGGTACGAGTGAGGCTATCCGCCACAACCGAGAGCCCGGATTCATGTCGGACTTCTTTCGCGCATTTAATCAGCTGATGGGCCAGCGGCAACGTGCAACACTCGCCTACAGACCACAGGCAAATGGATCAGCCGAACGAATGATGCAAACTATCACTCGAGCGATAAAGATGTACGTCGAAGACGAACACCAGCGGGACTGGGATGAATCTGCCGAGAGGTTGACTTACTCGTTGAACGCTGCGTACGACAGCGTGAGGGAGGAGACACCGTTCTTCCTGGTACATGGCTGGGATCCTCGTTCGACGATCGAAGCTTCACTGTCCGTGGGCAACACTCAACGTCGGGACTCGCAACCCCGTCGGTGGCGCTTTCACATTCAGAAGCACTACCTGCACGCGCGGGCCCAGGCGACCGAGTTGCTACGCGACGCGATAGCGGGACGAGCGGAAGCACACAACGAGACAGTGGTGGAGAATACGATCAATATGGGAACGCAAATTTGGTTGTTTCTGGACCGGGTGAAACCGGGTTACGCAAAGAAGCTTGCACACCAATGGCACGGTCCGTTCAGAGTGCAGGAAATGGTGAGCAGCTACGCCGTGAAGTTGGAAGTCGCGGGCACGCCGTACCACCTGTATCCGATCGTGCACATCTCCAAGCTAAAGTCAGTACGACAGTACCCCTCTCGACCAATGATCGACCTACGAGTTCCGCGAGAAGATCGATTGGACTTCGATGAGGAGCTCCTGCCGGAAGATAGTTGGACGCCGGAAGTGCTGGGAGATGACATCTACGAAGTTGACGCCATCCTCGATGTGCGTACCGGACGCCGAACACGGTACGGGATAGCTCTGCGAGAGTATCTGGTACGCTGGAAAGGGTACGCCGATATTATCTGGGTTGACGAAGCTGACTTGAATTGTGGAGGGCTGCTGTATGAATTCGTGCGGTGAAGGACTGGTGAACACCGCTTCGAGGCGATGCAGTTAAGCGAGCCGACGGACGCCGAGAAGGCATGGCAATGGTGGGAGATAGGATCTCACCAGGATTGGAAGTTGAAGGCACCACAGGATGGCTGCGGTTACAGATGGAAGGGCAGCACAGAGAGGAGGTTCTCTGGTAGAAAAAGAGGAGAAGCGCCAGCCGGAAGGCCGCTGGCAAGAGGGATGGAAGGAGGAAAGTGAGTGAGTATATGTGAAGGTGACCAAGAACGAGAATTGCGGGAAGTCGAAATGTTCGCAGTGCTGTATTAACGGCGATTAACAAATGCAGATGAAGCAAGCGACGACTAGCTACGACCTTGCTCGACGATGGGGAGAAGTCATCCTTTAGTCGACGACCGGGACGAACTTGTCCCTCAGACGACTCAAGCGCTGTGCGGGACGGTCAGCCAGGGAGCGACGAAAGAAGAGTCTTCACGGCCCGGCCCGATCCAAAGTTTTCAGCGACCGTAATAACGACTTGGGATCGGGAGACCCATCCACTAGGGTGGCGACTTGGCAAACCGGAAACCACTTCGTGCGATTACGTGATGGAGGGAATGTCGCGAAGATGGGATCTAGCAGTATGTCGATGTCGCATCGCCCGTGGTGCATCAGTCGAACGATCTCCGGAAGCACGGTCCGCTCGAAATTGAACTTGGCCCGCGAACGTCGAGCCGTCATGTCGTCTTGAAGCTCGAGCAAGTAGTCGGAAGGCGGGTCCCCAAAAGGAAAGGTGTGGGTACCCTCCCAATACACCTGACACCACTTCTGCAGATGAAACGTGAAAATCCGGCGTAAAGTTGCGAAGTTGGCGTCCCCTGAGGTGAAAATCAACGAAGCAGGCAGCTGACGCAGTTCCAACCACGGTTTCTTCGCGTACATCGTCTTGACTTGCACATCGGTCAACAAAGCCGCATTGTCCGTGGGAGTCGGCGCTCCTTTTTCGCGGCTTCGCAGGGTGGATCCAACCGGACGCAAGTGGAGGCGGGAAAATAGACCGAATTTCGTCGACGGTGATCGTCGAGAAACGCAAGCCACGCAAGGCATCCCCATCCCAAGGCCGCACATCCGTCGCACCCCAACTGGCCAGCGCGCCAACCGGAGGCAAGACCGGTGTGAAGAAGGGAACGATCACCTGCATGGCGGGACGTGCGCCATCGTCGATACCGTCGTCGTTTGAACCGTCACCCGAAGCTGGGTTGTCGGCTCCGTGCGAAGGAGGGTTACCGCCTGTACTTGGATCGGGACCATCCGACGACGAGGAATCGTCGCCACCACCATCACCACCCGACGAAGAAGGCGGTTGCGGAGTCGAAGAAGAGGGAGTAGACGGAGCCCCAGAGGAAGCAGGTAGATCGGGGTACGGGCTCGTCACTCCTGGGATATCCTTCGGGACCTGGGGTGAACCTTTGTTCGTCGGAGTGTCTGCTATTTTCTTTGGAGTCTTCGAGTGGCGACCGGAAGGCGAGTCTTGAGCACGTCGATTGGTCGAAGCTGAACTCGCGGAGGCATCTCCGGCTTGCCCTGACGAAGGTACATGACCACTGGTATCGGAAGGAGGAGCCCAGGGAATCGATGCCCCACCTTGCATGGGAGCGCTCATCCGAAGAGCCTTGCCGTAACGGAGGGGTAAATATCGTTGAACCTCCCACCGATGGGATGACAGGGATGGAGGTCGAAGGTGGCAGGACGGCCCCCCGTACTACATCGAGTGTATGACGCGCAATATCGTGATCGACGATCGCCCGACGTAGCCGCCTCTCAAAGTCATCACGCTCCTGACGCAAAGCATAACGATTGCGCTGAAGCTCTTCGACGGAAGCCCGAGCAGCTGCGAGATCGTTCGTGAGCTGAAAACGACGAGCCTCTTGAGAATCACGCTGGGCAGTCATCGACGTCAAGTCGTGCTCCAGCTCAGCTACCCGTTCTTCAGTCTCGTCGACGCGAGAAGCCAGAGTCCTTTGCTCGACCGCCTGCTGGTCGATTATGCGTTCCAAGTCTTGCATGCGGACCTCCCGATCGGCGAGATGTAACTCTGGACACAAGGTATCAGCATCAAGCGTGAGCAAACCGAAGACTCCCAAGCAAATTACGAGAACGTACCCAAGATTCTGATTCAGGGTCGCAGCTTCAGCGTTGTCCTTCGTTCGCTGCTCGACGGTCTGGTCAAAGGACTCCTTGTAAGCGTCTCCACGAATTGTGGCCAACGAGAGTGCCGCACGAAGACGTTGAGCCTCTTGCTCGGCGACTTGGACACGTTGTTCGGCTTGCTCTCGACGTTCAGTGGCGGCATGAGAAGCTTCTCGTGCCCGACGCTCGCTCTCTTCGGCCCGAGTTAGCCGGTGTTGGAGAGACGTGAGTTGAACAGTATCTTGAACCGAGGGTTGGAGTGATGCAGTCCAAGGCCCCGCAGCTGATGCCGCAGAGGGCTCGGTGGTCGGTGCCGGCAAGGCCGGATAGCCCGAGGATCCTGCGACAATCGAACCCTGCTGCGCAGCACGGAGTTCCGTTCGCAAAACTCGGATACGATCTTGAGCAGCTTGCAGTTCAGCGGAAAGGTACTGATAAGCCAGGTCGCTGGACGACTGAGTGCTCGCCAACTGGTTACCAACAGACTGCAGCGATTACCGAAGTTGACCCAGCTCGACGCGAAGTGCATCCCGTTCTTGAGTCAGCCGGGCCACCTCCTGGTCATTAGACGCTTGAGTCTCAGCAGCAGCGGAGAGCGATTGCCGCACTTGGTCACGCAAAGTACCCAGTAAAGCTTGGGCTTGGGCGAGCTCTTCATGCAGCAGAGTGGCATGATCGACCAAGGCGAGAGTCCGGCGCTCAAAGCTGGCACCCGCAACCGCGAGCGAGTAGTTTTCAGCAGCCAACTCTTGTATCACCTGGCTGCGCTGGAGAGTACCAAGTGGAGCACCATCAGCGGCTGGCGGACGAGGAACAGCGGGCGAAATGGTCACAGGACGACGTCCGGCAGCACAGTCACGACAATATGGGGTCAGCGTTCGCGGGATTACCGGAGTGGACGATGGGGACGTGGTCGGAGCAGTGGAGGTTGGCTGAGGCAACGAAGCGGTGGGCGTAGTCGTCGGGGGACTAGAGGATGTAGGCGGGGAGTTCTCAGAGGTGGTCACCGAGGCTTCAACTGCGTGGACAGCTGCGGGGATACACGGACAATGAGTGAAGATCAGTTGCACTCCTCTGGAGATGGATGGGGGGTCACACATCAGTGGCGAAGCTTACCTGGGGAGTACGCGTCGCACAGAGAGGGGCGGTTGTGGTGTAGTGGCCTCGGAGATTTACGGGAATATGGCGGAAAGTCACGTCGGGAACAGGTACCTTCGAGGAACATTCGGGACACCGACAGATTGAAGCCATGTGGAGTCGCACTTATACGAAGCGGAACGGTTCGGCCCAGAGTCGACGATCAACGATCAATGATCGACGTTCGACGTTCGACGATCGATCTTTCACCACAAAGTTGAACTTCAAGGAACACATCACGAAGGGCGTAAACATGATTGCGACGGTGGACGATGCGCAAGGAAGGCGGTACTACATCAACTGATGAGTGAAACAAAGGTAAGCCAAAGGTTACTCGAAGTCGGTGCAAATGATTGGAAGATTGTATGGTCAGTCACGAATCAGCAGGCAAGAACACAGGCGAAGCAATACACCTTCTTGGACACTAAGTCTCTCCCTCCTCTGCTTCTGGGAAGTACACTGCGTGCTTCAGTAGATCGAGGAAGACCCCCCCCCTCAACCCGTGCCTGACAGGAAGGCACGTAAAACTCAAGTCCCGCAAGGGCAGGAATAGCAACTCGTCGACCCCGACAACAACCAAGGCAAAGGATACCTCTACGGAGAAGAAGTCACGTCTATTGAGAGACGCTACGACTTACAAGACCCCGACGTCGCGTGAAGGTTTCCACGCAACGTCACCCCAGCTGAAGACACTTGCTGCCGAAGTCTGGGCCCCCATCCCAAGAAATCACGCTAGTCAAGACCCGGGGAATTCTGCGCACCGCACGCGACAACACTGTGTGCGAGGTGCGCGTTGTGTGTTGATCGAGCCCCCTCGGAGAGCAATTTCTGAGAGCCCGCTCCACCACAGAGGCAGTGTGCGGCTAAGTGCGCTGATGTCATGACATGACGTCATAGTGTGACGTCACGTCTTCAAACGAATTTACGTTTTTACGACATCGTAATTACGCACACTACGTCGCCTATCCGCCATCTACTCAAGAGTGAAAATAAACGATTCTGTTCATTCCTCCCAACATTTGTGAGAGTAAGCGGGAAGCACGAACCCTTCATTTCCGAAAACGCCGAGGGGAGAAGAAGACACCCGACAACAAGATTCCAAGCTCCGGTCGATGATGAAGGGTCCGTACTGTCGGGCCAATTTGAGGGCATCGGCGTTGCCGAACGGTGGGCTGTCTACATAAAGAAACGCTGAAGGTTCTGCTGGCGTTAGTGCTGGTGGAAGCCTATGCTGGTGGAAAGGCAGGGATTGGTCTGCTGGTGTGACTGCCGGTGGTATTCGATTCTGCTTTCTCCAAGCGAACAACGCTGTTCTCGTTTGGTGGCCCACTCGTGAAGATGCAGGTATCCGACGGAACTATACCCACGAATCGTAAGTATCGACTGCAGTTTTCCTTGGTTTTGGTTTATGTAGTGGTGATGATCGTTTTGGATGGTGTTTGTTTGGCACGCAAAGCTTGAATCAGGCCGTGACGATCGTGTCCGACACAGCGAAAGCTTCGGAACAGAAGAGAGAATTCGCTTTCCTGCTCGTGTTCACGCTACCTTCATCACGGTTAGCTGCCCTGAACCACGTGGGCTTTTCCAGTCCACCAGCGTAAATATAGACTCTGATGTTGTCTCTATTCGGTTGTCATAGTTATCTAATGGTAGTGCTCGCATATTGTGTAAGATGAAACAGCGAAAATAATGAACCATTTCTCATCGTGCGGCGTTTTCCAAACTTTGATGAAAACTAGGTAGTTCAGGATATTCTTGGATCCTGAGCAATGCCTGGTTCACGACCAAGCACTATAACGCTATCCATTGAGGGCGTTGAATTGCTGTTGCTCGGCAGCTTCAAGGTGGGCGCCATGCGGTCTCTTCTTCTACGACATCTTCTGGGGCTTCGGCGCGGACGTCATAGCCACGGTGCCACGTCTTTCGACGCGCCCGCGTGGGTTCGCCATTCGCCACTGAGACGAAGAAGCACAAGAACTCGGCTTCGGTCGCCCAGCGCATCTCCAGCAAGCACATTGCCGCCGCTCGCCGCGTCGCAAGACAACGGATTCGCCCGCAGCCGCGACATCTACCGCGTCTCCGCCGAGCAGTAGAAGCCCAGGTGGAGAAGGCCGGCGGAGCACTGAGCTGTGGACTGAGTAGGCGGACGGACTCAGACAGTCGTCCTCGAGACTCGCTGCGGCACAGCGCCCGGGGTCATGAGTCTACGACGTGTTGTCCAGCCTGCTCCTACAGGACTACTTCCCGTGCGTCAAGTTGGGATTCGTGGGCTCCATGGACTCCTGCCAAGCCACCGCTATCACTGCTGTACGCTATTGGTGTGGGTGCTGCCACCACCCCCACAGCAGCGGCTGTGAACCCGGTGCAAAAGGACAGGCTTGGCTAGTTTGGCGGTGTGCATCGTCAATATTCGCTACGACGCTAACCGCAAGCGATAGGATGTGGTCTCGTCCGTAGCGCTGGATGCGTCGGTGCTGGGCTTGACCTAACGTCGTTGACGCCCGAGAGCTCTCTCGCCGTGACTTAGCGGGCGAATATGATCCATGAGCAAGGTGACAGTTGTCTTCACGAGAGATGACAACTGTCATTCATGGGGTGGGTGGTTGAGACCCCTAACAAGTTATAGCAGGCATGGCCGCGACACGAGCTGGGGCAGCAAGCAGGCTCGTAAATGAGCACGATTGGAGAACTTTTTACATTCCGTCATTACGTCGATGCTGTTCCCTCTCATCATGCAATCCAATCGAGCCCGCCCCTGCGTTTTCACATTCGAAGTAGCGATGGACGGAGAAAGAAAAGAGGAGAACGAGGATGAGGAGCCTGCATCGCAGACACAGCCTTATCCTGGGGCTCAGACACAGCATGATCCTGGGCCTTCGGCATCCGAGGATAGCGCTGACGAACCCGCGAAACCAGAGGTACAAAAGCTCCAACCAGGCTCAGCGCAAGTGACGAAGACACCGGCAGTGCTGCACTCAATCGGTGTTAGTGCTATACAAGACGAGGAGGATGCTAGAGTCCATCGTCAGCTGTCCCAGACTTATTTCCCCTGGATGGCTGAGTACAACCAGAGGCTCATCGGGTACAAGTCCAAGCGAGCTACCGTTGCATTGTTCGATTGGTCGAGTCTCAGCAGCGTACCCGTTCCGCCAGGAAAAGCTGCTGCTGGCTACTTTGTAGACATATTCTTCCAGAAGCGCTTCTATGACGCCCAGAAGAAAGGTACGTGCGATCCTACGAAGCCATCAAGTCCAGATTCACTGGCGGAATCTTGGGACTGCTTCATTGAGGCCATGCTAGAGTCACCGTCGCAATGGATTGCGAGACTGAGCAAGCTCGAACATGATTTCGTCAGCTACAACATCGATGGCGCCAAGATGGAAATTCACCAAAAGTATATTGCTGAAGGAGTGCAGTGTTGTCTGCGACGAGAGCACCAGTGCCCCATGTGCTATGTGGATTCAAGGAGGGCCCCTGGACCAACTCGTGAAGGCAAGAACGGACGCATCACTTCCGAGCTGTTTCCCCTTATACGGACATTTGAGCGTCGTTGGAGTGCTCACATGAAGGGAAAACGTGACCAAGCCGTGCTGGAGCGCTTGGCCAAAGAAAACAAGGACATCTCCTCCAAGGCTATTCGGATGCGGACTGGGCCGGGGACATCGAGTCAAGAAGGAG
>JAHWLE010001525.1:0-10731 GCA_024679135.1 Phytophthora foliorum | reverse complement strand
GGCCCAGAAGCGCGCATCCGCCTCGGCCTCGGCGGCGCAGCGCCAGTCGCCGCTGTATGCGCGGGCGGAGGAGGATTTCTTCTGGAACAAGCCGGTGCTGGGCCGCTTTATCGAGCTGGAGCTCAGCGACTGGATCGTGCCCGTCATTTCGGGCTTCGTCAAGGTCATCAAGAAGTGCGACGTCAACGGCCAGCGCTGCGATATGTTATTCTTCACGAGAAGGAGCTGGAGACGAGTGGGCACGCGCTTCAATGTCAGGGGCGTCGACAAGGACGGATGCGTCGCCAACTTTGCCGAGACGGAGATGCTGCTGGTCAAGCCGTCCAGGGCCGTGTGCTCGTACGTGCAGGTGCGCGGCAGTATCCCGCTGTACTGGGACCAAATGGTCACGTTAAAGTACATGCCTCGCACGCGCTACGCCTTCTCGGGCCACGAGAGCGTCGTGGACTGGAACGAGCTGGCCTTCCGCGCGCACATGGACAACCTCATCCAGCGCTACGGTCATATCACGTGCGTAAACCTCATCGATAAGGCAGGCAAGAGCTCCACCGTACGCGATCAGGCGCAGCTCGGCTCAGCGTTCGGCAAATATGTCAAAAAGTATAACCAGCTGTCGAAATCGGGTGATGGCACGAGCTCGGTGGGATCTGCAGCGGTGTCTTCGGTGCCTGCTTCGCCTGCACTCCACGGTTTGTCACCCCGTCAGCACAAGAGTATGTCCATCTCCTTGCCCTCAGCACCTGCATCGAATGGAAGCAACGGGTTCAGCCTTTCGAACGGTGGAGGTTCCGCTGCAGGTTCACCGACGAGTGCTTCAACAGCCAGCAGCGAAAAAGGCTCCGGTTCATCAGGTACCCCAGCATTGCAGTCGTCAGTGTCGCTCCCCGTACGAGAGCACCCACCACTCCAAGTGGCAGTGCCGTCGGCACCCACGTCGATTTCACAGCTCTTTGCCGAGCCAGTTGCGTATGTATGGTTCGACTTTCACCACGAGTGCCGTAAAATGGCATGGCACAACCTGTCCAAGCTCATGACCGAGGTGGAGGAGCAGTTCACGCAGTACGGCTGGTTCGAGTGCGATGGCGAAGGACGACTACTCTCACGCCAGCGCGGTGTCTTCCGAGTTAACTGCATGGACAACTTAGATCGCACCAACGTCGTAATGAGTCTCTTTGCTCGGCGTACGATACTTATGGCGCTTCAGCTCTATCCGTTCAGTAGTGCTGGAAGCGACAAGGGCAATACGGTGCTGGATTCGCCCTATGGGAGCTTCGAGGTCGTGTTCAAGAACGCATGGGCAGACAACGCAGACTACGTGAGCAGGATGTACGCTGGCACTGGCGCATTGAAAACGGACTTTACGCGCACAGGACGCCGAACAATCGCAGGTGCTCTGCAAGACGGCGTGAACTCGGTCACACGCTATTACCTCAACAACTTTTCAGACGGCGTTCGCCAAGACGCGTTTGACTTGCTTGTCGGAAACTTCTCACCAGATAAGCGGGACGAATCGCCGTTTACTTTCCAGCAGCAGCACAGTCTCCTGAACATGATGCTGGAGGCCACCCTCGCCGCGCTTGCGGTTATCAGTGTGTCTCTCAGTATGCGTCCAGATTTGCCTGTGGCCACACGAGTGCGCGACGGCCTCATCGCTACGTTCGCGCTATTTTCCGTAACGGGATACCTCATCCTCAAAAAGGGGAAGTTCCGTTCCATCGGCCGCCGATACGTTTGCAAGCCAGCGTTCTGCTCCAGCGGCTACATCCGCCGGAAAACGGTGTAGACACCATGTTGGCAATGCGGTGGGGCCTGCCACGTTGGGAAGTTCCAACAACGGTAGGTTGCACCAGAAAGAGGTCAAGACGGCAAACGATAAAGAAGAATGAACCCAGGGTTATGACTTTGTTTAATGTGCTGTTTTCTTGGTAGCGACATTGCGAGAAGCGGTGTAGATAGATAGATACCCGTGTCGTCGTTGTTTCTTTCAGCGTCGTATATTCACACGTGACGTCAACAGAAACATGCTTTTCGGTCGATGTCTTGCGAGCTCACCGTTGACGGGGAGCTTATGACAATTAACAAGGCTCCGTGTGGAGCTTGCCGTTACCAGCATATTGAGTCTCACGAAGCAATTGTCTGTGATGGCATCCATGCGTCGTACGCGGTCTTGTAGGATAAATTCATAGGACCTTGTATTGCTTCATCACTGGTGAATCACCAGATTTTCATGGTGGGCAAATGCACTTCACTTTTGAATTGCCTAACGTTAACTTTCCAGACCACCATGGCGCTTCGTGCGACGGTATTCATGTTGCTGCTCGCTTCTCATTTGGCACTTGGGGCGGCTCAGTCGGTTCACTTTTTCGGAGACACGAACTTCGGGCTCCGCACCGGTCACTGGCTGTTCGAATTCAGCATGGCGCAATTCTGTATCAACACGGTGGCCTTTGACGACAAGGCATCATCCGCGCAGTGGAGAGACTTGCCGCAGACCGGGAGTTTTCCAAACAATCAGGCCTTTATCGCATTCTACACTGAACAAAACTGCATGGGAACCGTTCGCACGTGGCCAACAGCGGAAAAAAACTTCCCCACCAACTTTGCACTCGACGGCATCGACAACCAAATCTCGTCGTTCATGGTCTGGAAGACGAGCAACACTGTGGATGGCGTCGGTGCTGACCCCACGGAGTAGTCTGCTACGAATGGCAGTATAACATTGATATGCCTCGACGTGGTGTCATTTAACTTTCAAAACAATGGCAACTTTCGTTTGGTCCTTGCACTGCTGCCTTACTTCTTCTTTCCAGCTGGGAGCCTCGATGGCCGGCGTATCCGCATTGGCTATCTTGTGACATCCCTCCCAGAAGTTACAATATTCTAGTGCTGATTTACCGATCAGAAGGGAGGTCGCTCCTACATAATATCATTGCAAAGCATTTGACGATGACCACCACGAGCGCTCGGGCGCTATGGGAGATCAAGCTCATGTACGCACTTACGAATGCCGGATCGTCGTCCATCTCCAGCTTCCTCACGGTGTATTATCAGCACACGGCGGGGTTCTCCAAGGTGCAGATCGGAATTCTGCAGACGCTGCCCAATTTTTCTTCGGTCGTGGCCCCACCAATCTGGGGAGCTGTGGCCGACTATATCCGAGACCAGCGACGCATTCATGTGCTTTGCATTCTCACGGGAACGCTCTTCTACTTTGGCATTCAGTTCTTCTCGTGGTCGTTTGGCTGGACGGTCGTCATGGTGGTGATGGCCCGCTTCCAGAGGTGCCCGTCGGGATCTCTGCTGGACCACGCAGTACTGGACGTGCTGGAGAAAGTTGGAGGGGAGTACGGCAAACAGAGGCTTTTTGGCGCGGTTGGTTGGGGTATCGGAGCGTACTTCACTGGGCTGCTTGTGGCTACTGGTGGTATCTACTGGTCGTTTTGGACGCAGCTCGTGTTGTGGTATTCATCGCTTTTGGTCTTGCATCGGATCCCGCCTGTCAAGTACAGCACTGTAGCTTATTCTGCGCTGGAGAGTGGCGAAGAGGAGGCGTCTCAAACCACAACCACCAGAGTAACACAGTTTGCGGAGAGCGCAAGGCTGGTGACAAAAGAGCTCGATGTGCTGGTGCTGCTTGGTGTGGTGTTCCTCATGGGACTCATGTACGGCGTGATTGCGAGCTTCCTCACGCTGAACCTGTACAATTTGTCGGGTGAGGACCCTCGTATAGTCGGCATTGTAGTTATGTGCCAGACTTCGTCGGAGCTGCCTGCGTTCTTCTTTGCTGACAAAATCATCAAGAAAATCGGGACAGTGAAAGTGCTGCTGATCTCAATTCTTGGTTACGCGATTCGCATTGCTTACTACACGATTATGACAAATGCATGGGGTGCTATCCCGTTCGAGTTCTTGCACGGCGTCACGTTCGGGTTAGCATGGGCAGCGTGCACACAATACATTTATTCGTCTTCCCCGCGCGGTTGCGCGAGTACCGTCATGGGGGTCTTGAACGCGATGCAAAATGGACTTGCTCGAGCGTCCGGTACACTCGTGGGCAGCTACTTCTACGAGCTCTACGGACCACGCACAATGTGGCTGGTCACAGGACTTGGCGTACCGCTCTCACTCGTCGGGCTCGGAGTCTTTGCGTATTTGAAGGGCACCACTGACGTTGTGGTGGAGAAAATGCCTCTGGAAAAGGCCGAGATTTTCACCCCACACGGCGCCAACCCGCAACCGATGAAAGCGGACGGGTACGGCTCCTGCGGCGAGAAGTCTAGCGCAGGAAACACTGGGCAGAAGGTCAGTTTATCCATGCAGTTATGACAGCGTCGAATCGACATGGAGATGGTGAAGCTTTCAACATGTACCAACGCATCGCGGAGAGATAGTTTGCACACGTAGTATCCACGGCTGGTTGCCATCCATCCTGTTCTCTATCGTTTTGCCTCTAATTCGACTATTTGAATGGAGGGGTGTGACAGTACAAGTATTTGAGCCGTGCGGCCTCTTGGTCGAAAAAGATGCGTGAGCGCTTCAACTTCATCCACGCAATCGCGGGCGTTTTACTGCAAGTCACAACTTCAGCTGGAAGTTTGGCATCTTGTAATTTGCCGGCGACCGACTACTTCAAAACTTCGTGAATTATGGCAATGGCAGCTCCCGCGTCTCCATTGAAACCTGCTTGGCACCGCGACTTACTCTGGGAGACCAAGCTCATGTACGCGTTGTCGTCGGCGGGCGGCTCCGCCATGTTCAACTTCCTGACGGTCTACTACCAGCACACGGCGGGCTTCTCCAAGGTGCAGATTGGTGTGCTGCAGACGCTTCCGAGCTTGGCTTCCATGGTCGCGCCTCCGTTTTGGGGCGCCATAGCCGACCGCATTCGCGACCAGCGACTGGTGCACATCTTCTGCATCGTCAGTGGCTCAGTCCTGTGGTTTGCACTGCAGTTCTTCGCCTGGTCGTTTGAGTGGACCATCTTCATGGTCATGCTGGCGCAGTTCCAGCGCAGCCCCGCTGCGTCGCTGCTCGACCACGCGGTGCTCAACATGCTCGGAAACGTGGGCGGCGAGTACGGTAAGCAGCGGCTGTTTGGCGCAGTGGGCTTCGGCATTGGGGCCTACGTAACAGGCCTGGCAGTCGCAGTTGGGGGCATCTACTGGTCATTCGGAATGAGTCTCATGCTGTGCATGTCATCCCTGTTGGTCCTGCGGTTCATCCCTCCTGTCCGATACGGCAACGACGGGTATTTTGCATTGGAAACTGGCGAAGACAAAGAGAACGCTGAACCGGAGCCGCCGTCGTCCTTCTTCAACAACATTCGGTTGGTCATGAAGGAGTTGGACGTGTTGGTGCTGCTCGGAGTTGTGTTCCTGATGGGGCTGATGTACGGCGTGCTGTCGAGTTTCCTCACGCTCAACATGTACAACCTCTCCGGCGGCGATGCGAAGATTGTGGGCGTCGCCATCATGTGCGAAACTGCGTCCGAGCTGCCGGCGTTTTTCTTCTCGCACAAAATCATCAAGAAGATTGGTACAGTAAATGTGCTGCTGGTGTCCATCGCTGGCTATGCCGTCCGAATTTCGTACTATGCTGTCATGACAAATCCGTGGAACGCCATTCCTTTCGAGTTCTTACACGGCATCACCTTCGGCCTGGCGTGGGCGGCCGTCACGCAGTACATTTACTCAGCGACGCCAAAGGGCTGCGAAGGAACTGTCATGGGCGTGCTGAACGCCGTTCAGAATGGACTGGCGCGTGCTACGGGCACATTGGTCGGCGGCTACTTCTACGAGAACTACGGCCCACGCGTGATGTGGCTCGTGACGGACCTGGGCGTTCCGCTCTCGCTCATCGGCGTCGCAGTCTTCGCCTACTTTAAGAATGCGAACGAAACTGTTCAGGAGGACGTCCTCGAGGAGGCGGAGCTGTTTTCTCCGCATGCTGCGGACCCGCAGGCACTCAAAGGCAAGGACCAGCAGCTCGCTTATGATGAGATTGAGTAAAGCTTTTTGGTTGTACCATAATTCGTGACCTGCTTTCCGACCGGCAGACGATGCTGCTGGAAGTACGCAACGTCTCTTTTCCTGTAAACGACCACACCTCACGCCACCCGTCCTATCGTACCTTTTGCAAGTATAGATGTTAAAACAAATAGAGGACGTGTCACCCCTAATACATTCGCAGCGTACAAAGGGACGCCGAGCGATCATTTGTTGGAGATCATGACGACGCCAACTCCACCGATCGGATGCCACCGCTGGCTGTGGGAGCTCAAGCTCATGTACGCGCTCAACTCGGCGTGGGGCTCCACGACCGCCAACTATTTGCCAGTCTTCTACCAGCACACGGCCGGGTTCTCCAAAATGCAGATCGGGTTGCTGCAAACGCTGCCCAGCCTCGCCGCCATTGTGGGGCCTCCCATCTGGGGTGGAGTGGCCGACCGCATCCGGAACCAGCGACTTGTGCACGTGTTTTGCATCGTCAGCGGCACTCTGCTGCAGTTCGCCACCCGGTATTTCTACTGGTCACTCGGGTGGACGGTCTTCATGGTTCTCATCAGTCAGATCCAGAGTTGTCCTACTGGTTCGTTGCTGGATCATACAGTGCTCAATCTGCTGGCGAAGGAAGGAGGAGAGTACGGGCGACAGAGACTCTTCGGAGCAGTGGGCTGGGGCATCGGAACCTACGTGACTGGTGTGGTCGTAGCGTTCGGAGGGATTTTCTGGTCCTTTAACCTGTGCCTCATCGTGGGCTTTTCGACGCTGTGGGTGCTGCCCCTGATCCCACCGGTCAGGTACAGCGAGGAGTACACAGCACTGGAGATTGGAGATGAAGAGGAGCGCAGCAGCTCTGAGGTTGCGCCATCATTTCTAGAGACGATACGATTGGTCTCCCAGAAGCTGGATGTGTTGGTACTGCTTGGTGTGGTGTTCATCATGGGCAATATGCACGGCATCTTCACAAGCTTTCTGCAATTGAATTTGTACAACCTCGCGGGCGACAACCCGCACATTATCGGTGTCGCTATCATGTGCGAGACTTCATCCGAGCTGCCCGCATTCTTTTTTGCTGACAAGATTATCAAAAAAATTGGCACGGTAAACGTGCTGCTGGTGTCTCTTGTGGGCTATACACTGCGCATTACGTACTACGCGCTCATGACAAACGCATGGGGTGCAATCCCATTTGAATTCCTGCATGGAATTACATTTGGGCTGGCGTGGGCAGCGTGTACACAGTACGTGTTTTCGGCGGCACCTCGTGGGTGCGAGGGAACTGTCATGGGTGTTTTGAGCGCTGTTCAAAATGGCTTAGCGCGAGCGTCTGGCACGCTTATCGGTGGCTACTTTTACGAGAACTACGGCGCCCGCACAATGTGGGTTGTTGCGGATATTGGCGTGCCTTTGTCTCTAATCAGTCTCGCAATATTTGCATACTTGAAAGAGGAAGAGAGTGTTGATGTGCAGCAGGAAGAACTTTTGCAAGAGCGTGCAGCACTGTTCTCTCCGCACAGCGGAAACCCACAGGGGTTGAAGTCTCCTATGACTCCACAGGGATTGAATTCGTCTGTGCACCTCACGTACGACTCAGTTCAATAACAACCATAGATATTGAAGGCGACAACACCTTTCAGCGCTATTTTTTAAGTTGTGACCGTGTACATTGAAGTTCTCGAACTAGCGTATGGTGATTTTCCAGTTCTACTTCTTTGACGTTTCGATGATATGAACCTTGTTGGGCGTATTATCACATCACTGCGTTGACACCAACGAGTGAAGCCGCATATGAACCTGGTCGGCGATGTTCTGTTGCCCCCCCCCCCCACACACACACAAGAACAGACGTCTGACTCGGTTAGCCCACGGCATCTCGGATGGTGGCTTGTCAAGAATGATAACTGTTGAATCAGGTCAGGAAGCAACATGCATTGGTTTGTTGCCACCCGTCCCGAGCGATTTAAAACGCCATCCTTCACGGGCATAGAATATGGTCGTAGCTATTATTCTGCGCTGACCTGACACTTCTTGCAGCTGCTCCCACGCCTTGGACATTGATCCAAATAGTCACAAACTCCTAGTCGTTCGAGGGTTCATAGCCGTCACTGACCCCTTTGGGAAAATACCAAACATATATTACGAACGTCACTGTGCCCGTGGATCGAGAGTAACTATACGAGCCCAAGTCAGAGCCTCGGGCCACTTCATGGACTTTGTAGCCTTGTCACAGTAAACGTCGCTACCGAAGGTTAGGCTTCGAGCTGTTCTCTGCGATCGATAGCGACTCTTCTTCTAATCCATGTAACCTTTCATGTTCTTGTGTGTGTACAAGTGGTTGGACGACGTCCATAAATCCACATCGAGTCTTCATGAATCTCCCGATCAGAACGATACCGTATTCGAGATAAGATGAAGGAAGCAGAAGTAGTTGGCCACCGGACATTTTTTCTAAGGCCCATGCACTTCGTACCAAGCTGCGCGCACGAATGGGAATATCCATTAGTTTTTCGAATGGCAGGCGACCATCGTCTATCTGAGCATGAGGGTCTGTCGATTCTACGACGGAAGCAGAAGGAGGTGTTTCTCGTGTCGGGCTTGGTGGAGGTGACACTGAGCGCATCAAAATACCAGCGCTACTACTTGTTAGATCATTTCCGATTTTTCGGCTCGGAGATTCGTTGGTGGGTCTGGGTTGGACAACAGACATGGAGCCACCAACAGACTGGACCAAGCTTAAAGAGGGTGTTGTTCCAGCACTATACCGTAAAACTACAAGTAGTCCAACGATAAACATAATGACCGCAATTGTCACCAAGAACAGATAATAAACTTCAAAGAGTGGTGTTGTCGGTGCATTCTTCAGCATGTCCAGATCTGAAAGTAGAGTGTTTGCAACCGCGGTAACGTTTTCAAAAGAAGTCCGGTCAACTATCCGCAGGCGGTCATAATGATACCTCGCATCGTCAATTTGCGGCACAAGCAACAGAAGGACAGCGATAGTGACGGAGGAACCTATACAACGGACTTCCAGCAGACTGACGTAAGTTTTTCGAACCACTGCCAAGGCGTGATTTTCATCACAGAAGACAACGATATCCCACAAAAAGTTGACACACAAAGCCGCAAGATCACCAATCCGAATCATCGTCAGAAATGCGTGAACATCTCCAATATCGAATTTGCCGTCACCCCACACCATAATGCTCGGAACTACAAGCACCCAAGACAAGAGTCTAGAGAGCACTGTGAGAAACGCGACGGGCGTGCTACGCAGTGAGCCAACTTGAAGCACTCGTGCGTAATCTTCAAGCGCAAACCCCATTTTCGTTGCGCGGGTGGAGGACGTTTGATATTCAGAAGCGATCAGTGGTTTCCATAGAGGCCACAACATGCAGCGAGTGATCTCCACAACACTACAAATACTGAGCGCCAGTAAAGCTAAATCCACCAAAATCATTGTCGTATACAGCGAGCCTGATGTGGAAAAGTTGAGAAGCATCCTATGCTCAAGGACCCTCTTGCCACCAGTTTCCATAGTCGCTTCGTGCACTGTGTATACACTGCGGCTATTTCCACGCACGAGGAAAGACATGCCCACAACGGACAGAGAATCGGTCGTTAGCCACGCTTTATCTCGTTGGAATTGCGAAAACATCGGGATGGCGCTTCCGACAAAGACGCTTCGATAGAAGCTGGGACTCCCGCATCCGTATACCGATGTAGTATGTCGTGTTGATGCCTTGACGATAAATCCTTCTACACAGGCAGCAGCAGAAATCGGCGAGCTTTTGCTAATCACCTCAAGCAGGTCGACAAGATCGGCCTCTGCTTCACTGCCAGGTTTCGCTGCGTATGATTCTTGAGATCCAGTGTCTCCCGGTAGAGCCTTAGTTGGCTCGCCAGTCGAGGCCCCAACAACTCTCTGCGCATGCTCATTCTGGATATTGTACCGTTCTCGAAACTGCGTGACGATGGGAGAGTGGCAAATTGGCGGTTTGCGGTTCTTGTACAGGAGCTCGCAGGCTGCCCAAGCCATGGAGTCGACGCGGATGCTACCAGTAAGAAGGAGTTCCTGGGCTCGGACGGCGCTGCCGGCTGCCCCGATCATGCAGTTTTTGCCCAGGGCGTAGGTGAAGCCACGAGTCTCCTCGTCTTCGGGTAAAGCCGTGAGTGACTCGCACTGCTGCAAGAACGAGTTCCATCCTGAAACTCGCTGGGACTTTTGATCCGCGTAAGAAAAGCTCGTGGTCGGCTTCAAAGGAGCAGCCGTCGACGCTGGGAAGGATCTCGTCTCGACAGTCGAGAACGCGAAGGCATCGCGGGCCCCCACCCAACGCACCTTGAACCACAAGTCGCGCACGTCCAGTAGCAGGAACAGAGCTGCTAAGGCCACGTCCAGCAGCAGTGGCAGCCAGCGCGGCGGCAGTCGGCGACAGCGGTCAATCGTCATGATCGAAGCAGCAGGTGCACGAAACGACGCGATCCTGGAATGATGGTATCTAGAGGATTACGTTATCTAGAGTACTGTACATTCGAGAAGTGTCCGCCCAAAGCTGACGTCAGTCGTTAACAATTTCGGGCCGAGAACAAGACCGCAAGACAGACATGGAGCTGGACCTGAACTCGCGTAACGCCAAGTGGAGCCGCGAGCAGAACAAGCGGCGCGAGCAGGCCAAGCGCAAGATCGAGACGGAGCGCCGCAAGCGCGCGGCGGCCGCCAAGGCGCGCG
>JAHWLE010001524.1:0-10731 GCA_024679135.1 Phytophthora foliorum | reverse complement strand
CGACCTTTTACGATAAATATAATCGATAGCAGGTTTTGCAGCTAATAAATACCATAATAAGGGGCAATAAGACCTAGGGGTCGGATATGGCCGCCGCTTTTTCAGTGAAAACCGATTTAAATAAAAAATAACACAACCCCTCAATTTAATGGCCTGCAGCTCTTAAAGCCGACCCTTGGTCGTTTGAAAAAATCTAGAATGAATCATAGTCCAACTCCGCAATTGTTCTTGAAGGCAGTTTTTTTTCTCGTTGTTTCGTCCCCAAGTGACACTATTCCAAAACGTAAACTTAACCCATTCGTAATACTAATATATGGGCTTCGTAAAAACTAAAAGATATACATGTGCATAACAACGCAAATTAACAACATGTAGTATACGTTGTATTACGAGCTTTTCATCTCGCTCAAAGTCTTATCACTCAGCGCTATCAGTCTCTGCTCCTCGGCAAGTGCATCTTGCGGTGGGCAAGCCCACCGCATTATGTCTGGTGTCAGTGGGCTTAATGTTCTAAATGCGAATCGTGAAGTTACTCTCGAAACCAAGAGATATGGCTGTTAGCAGCATTTTTTGATCACCAATCCGTTACAACCATATCGTCAAGTGGTTCCCCCTGTATTTTATAAACTCTCGAAGCAACTGCACATACCAGCGGAATTTGCTGAATGCGCACAGATAGAACTCGAGGCTGCCCATAAGCACCATTAATTAGAGCGACTTCGCTCTGGCGATAGGATTGTGACTCGAAAAATAATGGAAACAAGTCGCTATCACTGCAACTTGAAATTGGCACTGCAGTATTCCCCCGGGGCAGACGTACAATCACAGCAGATGGAGGTACACTCGGTATTTTCACGATTGCATTGGCTTTAGTGTCATGTACAAGCCAAAATGTGGTGTTGGGCTGATAAATAATTGCCTCGAGGGTGCCAATAGTTCCATTCGCAACCATTTTCTCCGGTCTGATGTTTTGGATGACTTGAATCGGCATTCCTATGATCAAGTCCAAACACGGAGCCAACCGTCCAAATTTTGAATCGGGAAGTGTCATCACCATGTGTACCTCAGTTCTGCTCAGCGTATCCAACTTTCCCCTAAAGTTAGCAACAACTCGAACCGGGTACTCTTCACTAGGCAAATATTTTGATGTGCTAGAAATGAACGCGTTGTTAATAGCGAGTCTAGTAGAGCTGTGAGGGGTTACAAAGGTCGGTGAAGCAATTCCCAGCGATTCGTTCATAGACATATTCTTTTTTTGTCACAACCCGAGAATTAATAACCTCAACAAACGCAGGAGACCAAATCCCAAGTCGAGCTTGATGGCATCCTTGGCCCCACGCAGGGTCGTCTTGGAAGCGAACAGACTCCTCCAACACTATAATATCCTGAAATGACCTCCAAAGTTGGTATCCAACAAGCTCGACCACTCCGGTTTTTTTTTTCTTACTTAAAGGATATCGGTACATAGGGTCTGCCCCTACAGGTGGTAGCTGTAAAAAATCCCCGACCAGGACAACATGAATACCGCCGTACAAAACATCAGGCACCCTTTTTACCACTCGCAACAACTTGTCCAGCTCGACAAGCTGACATTTCTTCATCATAGAAACCTCATCGATGCTATTATACTTGATAGCCTCCGTTCGGGGTCACCGGCAGGTCAGTTCAACGCAGGTCAAATCGATTTCGCACTGGTTTTGTTTGATCATCTGTGAGGAGCAGCCAGCTGGCATACATGTACTAACTAATAATCATCATGTAATGAACATCTGCGAACTGCGACCATGCAATTTGGCATGACTTGTTTTGACTCACACCGTTGGCACTATAATCTGGGAAGAGGCTCAGACTGAAAGGTTCCGATTCACGCAGAGAACAAAGTTTCTGCTCTCTCGCATTCCCGATTTTGACTTCCTGGCACCGTTTGCTCACCAAGCCGTCTACAGCATGCAGCGCTACGGCCCATCCGCCTGGCGTCACTACGCGCGTCGCGTCCTTGGCTCGACCAAAGCGAGACGCTGCGGGGCGATAGGACTGCGTCGCGGGCGACGATCTGGGCGGACGAAGGTTGGCGACCTGCAGTCTCGAATCGATTGCATTCAGAACCGAAATGAGAGGTCTCGACACATCAAGACCCGTGCATCCGCTGTACCGGACGCTGCTGTTGGAGTTGTGGTTGGTGGATCCACTTCAAAACCTCCTATGATCTGTGCTGGTGGTACTCACCCTTGTGGTAATGCAAGTGGTGTACCCGCCAGAGATTCGAATTCAAATTCAAATTCCCACCCTCAGCAGGCAGATTCTGAAGTAGGGGTCGTCTTTGGAATAATAGATCGAATTTGGGATGTCTTCATTTATCGATACCGTGTCCAATGGAAGGACGAACCCAACGGCTATCTATGGGCTGACTCGTGGGTGGCTGGGCCAAGTTTGCGAGCTGATGGATTTGACGACGCGTGCGATATCGTGGACGCTTGGAAATCCTCAGAAGTTCCCTCCTTTTTTGCCTATTGCAAGCTCACTGGACACGCAAACCAAATTGGAGCCTCACCGCGTGGTGATTGTGCATTTCATGGCATCCGTATTGCGTCAGCTTTGATCGGTAATAGTGAGTGGGGCTCCGAGGCAATCGTTCAAGATTTTCTTGAGCATTGTCGCAGTCGAGGTCGACCAATATCGAACAAGGGGGTTTCTTATGGAGAACTTCGCTATTTCGTTAAGTTTGCTAACGGAAAATGTACGACGTCGTGTCCCCAATTCAGTGTCGGGATATTAGACAAGAGCGTGATATCTGGAGTTAACGGCCTATTGTCAGGCCACCACCTGGTCAGTTTTGAGTTTTCGCGTGGAGTATACATTTGCGCGGCTTATGACTCGAAGCGATCTACACACTGCTTCGTGATCCCCGCCGCTGAGAACGCCGTGAACGTGTACGACTATGAACAGGATGGTGTACCCATTTCGGCGTTTGACATAACTTGGATCTACGGAGTTGTTTTCATCCGTCGCGTTGAACAATTTAACGCAACGGTAGGAGGTTTGAACATTTCCTGAGTTTCTGAAAGGATCGAGTGCAACACTAGTGAGTCTAACAAAAACCATATTTCGGGTATCTACTTTTGTTGAACCGGGTAATTCGGTATTAGTGCAAAATTGCATTGCATATTGATCTGCTTTTTAGCACTTGTACACAAATAGCACATGAGCATGAACATACTTAGCACTTGTGCATGTACACAATTAGCTTGTAGCTAATAACAAGACAAGAGTGATAGTTAATGAAGCATTTCTTCTCCTTTTAGCAGTATAAGACGCTTATAAGACTTATAAGACGCTTACGCAGTTCTGAGGGCGCTTCCCTCCTGAGAATCGACGATGATATCACACTGCCTGACAACAACACATCGGAACAACACATCAGAGGCCATATTGCTTGGTTGCCTAGATGCGGGTTCACGCTGTGGTTTGGAAGTTTGCTCAAACGGATGGGTCTGTGTTCGCAAAAGCTTATACAACTAAGCGATTTAAGATCAGCGGCCCCAAGAAAATCAAGTCCGACAGTAAGTGGTTGCTTAGGCGCGGTGGTCAATCACTACGGAAAGCGTGGTTGGCACTGTCGGACGGCAATCGTCGCCGATTGATGCACGAGACGCCAGACCCCGGTTTTCCGGACCAGCTATCAGGAATTTTGGACGAGCGCCGTGCAAACCTTTGTCAACGATCGTCTGAAGTACGCACCCTTCGTGCTATATCAACCAACATGAAAACCCCAAGGACGATTACTGGATGTAACCACTTACAGCAGACTCAAGAAGCCCACATAAAGGCCTTACATATTTTTCACAGAGAGCGATCAGCGTACTATGACCTGAAGGGCCGGGAAGAAATGTTGCAGCTTCACACCGCGTATAACCGCGGAAATCTCACAGCGGTCATTACAGCATTGGTATCATGTGTCCAGAATGCGATTCATCTAGCGCACTCAAGAGATCACAGTCAAACAAGTACAGAAGCATTTACAGCGGTTAGCACGCGCATTTCTGACGTTTTAGCTGGGGCTACGGGAGCTACAATGTTTCCACCAGAACCAGATTACAGCAGCGATACCCCCTCAGAGGATTTCGCAAAAAACTCGACTTGTCCAGGCGGAAAAGCGCTATGTAAACCGTTTGGCTGACGTTCGCAATACAGTTGCAAATGGTGACGTCGCCGTAGATCATGATCCTCCAATTCTCGACGATAAACACCGGTTTTTCGGTAGGCAAGTATCGGGTCGTGAAAACTAATGAAAGTGCACATTTGTTATTCAAATAAATTTTACTTCCCTACTCAACAAGCAGTCAAGTCCTGAACTTGCAGCTATTAATCTGAATATGATGCTCCGTCGTCGTAGCTGCTATCTTCTTGAAGCTGACCCAACTGTTCGTTGTCCTGATTAGCATTATCACACCGTCGGGCCGGAGCGAAGCTTCGGGGATCGGGCCGAATAAATCCCTTATTGCACTCGCCACTCGAGTCTTGACTAGCCTCGCTGTCACTACTACCGCTTTCCGAACTCGATGCTGTGTCGGGCAAGTTTACAGCCTTCGGGATCGGAATAGGAAGGCGAGTAGGAGCACGTGCCTTGCCCATGTCGATATCAGCCTTCAGATGTGCATATCGCCGAGCCAATTTTTCAATCCCAACCACAAAATCTGGAAGGTTTGGATGTGGAGTGGGGAATGCATCGCTCATTTCCCTGTTGAACCGCTCCAATGGATTGTTCGTCCGACTGACAACAGCTTTCGATATAGGTTCAACATTCCAAAGCGAAGGTGGGTACCGTTTAATCCAAGTGCGGTCGAAATATTTCCAAAATTTTGCCCACTTATCTTCTGAAACTTGGACATTCTGAGAAGCGCAAACAATAGCAAGTTTCTGTTTCACCCAACGCAGACATTGTTTCTTCACTTTGTCTTGCTTGACGACAGTAAGCATATCCAAAACCCCGGGGCTCATAGCAATTGAGCACTTCTTATCTGAAATACCGTAGGCCTTCATCTTCTTTCTGGATGCCTGTTTGAAATGAAAGAGACATCCAACCGGAGTTGCATCTGGGAAATGATCACGGATTGATCTAACTAATCCCGCCTCAAAGTCGCAATAAACAAACTCTGGGTCCATGTCGTAGTCGGTCTCATCAAGGACAAGTCACATCGCGTGAAAATACATGGCATATTTCTTCGATGTGCACAAAACAAACGCAGCCGGAAAATAGGCGTGCGTTGAACGGTCGTAGGTGCTAAAGATAATTCACTGTTTAATTTTGCGAGGAACACACCTAAAAGTCCCGTCGACGAACACGTTGGTTTTTTCTGCTTCAACATGTTGATCAGGACGGGATGACCCCAACCGAGAAGGCGCTCTCTCTTTTTGATGGTTTTATCGAAATACGAATAATGGAACAGTAGGAAATTAGTATCCGTAGCTGCCCCGTCATCGTTGAGAATCTGTGACCATGGAGAAACTTCGATTCGGCCGAACACCTAACCGCCGAACTCATTACGCATGTTCGATTAACGCGTCTTAATACAGCCTCCCTTATCAAGCTAGCGAAGGACACGTTCGTGGATGAATTTCCGTAAAATTTAGCCCGAACAATATTCCAAATGACACTTCAGTTTGCTGTGGTTGTAGTTGCGAGGACGTCAACAGCCTTCTTCATTTCGTCAGATACGTTTTGATGTCTACTGCGTCCAGTGACGTCTTGTTCAGGTCGAATTGCTGGCTGCCCGCACTTGTGTGGTATAAAGTTTGTATACCTCTGCAGGCTCAAGACAAAGTGGCATTGCCCTTACACCCTGTGCTGCGATAGTAGCTGCATCTGTAGTAAATCTTGTGTAGCTTCCTGTCAGCACGAGTGTATTGGTATCCACCAATCCACCTTTTCGTCCGACCCGTTCGGCGATTCGAACCATCTTCATCGTCGTTTGTGAAGTCTGATACCACGCCACGATTTTCTACATCTCTCGTGTGGTTGCTGATTTCATGGTCTGGATCATCATCGAAATCCACAATTCTGAACTCGAAATCTTCGTATACATTGTCATCGCCGCGTACTATATAGTTACGCTGAACATCCTCGACTTCACTTTCGCTTTTGGATTCACGGTCAGCCTCAGGATTGAGCAGGAAATCTAGCCGGTATGCACGGCTTCTCATTTCTGCATTAGCTTCGCGCGCAGACGTGACTATTAGACCAACATATCCTTGGTCTGCCTCACCGTTCAAAGCTGGTTTTACAGTTTAGACGACACGAAACAAGTCAGCCCTTTTACACCACGACGTGAAAAAAAGTAACTCACTTTCATCTCTATGATCGTTTTGCTGGTTCTGTAGCGCTCCACGTTGCCGATTTGACTGATCACTTTGGCTGACAGAGCGACGTGCGTGAGGCGCAGCTGCATAACGCGAGTAGTGGTGGCTTCGGTCTCCTCCGACGAATGAAGACTGAATCGCCGCCGTCTTCTGCGTTCCAGGATATGACCCTAAGAGACGGGGGTTTCAAAATTCCCATACAACAGTCTCCTGCGTACCAAGCATATTTCAAGTGACATGGCACGGTTGTATGAACAGTTATACCTGACATTTTTATATAGATCGGGCGTTCGCTGAGGAAACATAATATTTGTACGCGCTTGTGCCTATCGAGTTCCATATGACTATGCTTGACTGCCACGTGATCAACAGATGACCCCTTTATCCTGTTGATCTCTGAGGATCTGACCTGCCAGTGACCTAATCCGGGCTCTATCTTATACTTAGATTCACTACTGCGTCAATTGAATTGTTGTGGCGAAGTTGTAGTAAAAAAGCTTGCCAAAGTTCTGCCACCGATAATGGTTGCTACTTTTCCGGTCAGTGCTGTCTTTATTAGATTGCTAGAGCGACCCCAACTTTCGCACAATGTTTGAACGGCCTCAATAATGCGACCTTTCCCAGTTCCGCCTTCTCCACCTAGAAAAAGTCGCAGTTGGTCATCTCTTAAAGATATCTGCATGCTATTGGCGAAATAATCTGACGTTTCAGCTTTTCGCCATCGAGTCAGCAGTGCAGTTCCGATTTTGTTTACCGCAAAGTGCTGTCTTTCGTTTAAGGTAAACGCCTTCGAGATTTCTCCAATAGAGGCAAACGCATTTACCGTCTGTGGATGTTGGGATCTATCCATTTTGCATGGCTTCCAATCCTTACAGGGATCTCGTATAGCATTGTCCAGCAATTCAATTACTTTTGTGTCCTCTAACTCAACAGCGGAGCTTGACGTACTCAAAATCCCAGTATCTGTTGCCAAATCTGATATCCATTTACGCATGCCGTCCACAGATGGATAGATCATTGTACAGTGCTCGCTACTTACTTGAGCGGATGTTTGACGTGCTATGCCTCACAGCAAATCAAATTTACTAAATGCTTGCATTATGTACGCAATTTTCGGTTCAGGAGCAGCAGTGGTGGGGCATATTAAAGGGTTCACGTTGTCGCTTTCTGAGACAGAAGCAGGCGTGCGGTCGTGGCTCCAAATGTCGACGAGGTTGTCATCTCCCCCGTCTTCCAGGGCACATGCATCTTCAAATCTTCAGCACTGAACAAAGTATCATTATCGCGTTCGCCCACGCATTCCTCGTCTACCCTTGCTTTCTCCACGACAGGCCTGACACTTCTATTCGCCTGAGAGGTTGAGTAACTGAGAGCGCTATAATAGTCGTCCATGTTGCACATAATTATTCTTACAAATTCACTACGATTGTCTTTCCACACTTCATATCCGTTTAACCATGCTTCATCAGAATCAGAGCTTGCACTACTTCCAATCAAATCTGTTAAAGCGCGGAGTGGATTGAATAAAACCAATGCTAGTACGGCTCGCTTATGTCGATATTCCCGAGGAGACCCATCCCCAACGAAAGGTAATCGATACCCTTGTACCACTGGGACAACCTCCACATTACGTTGTCCTATGCAGTGACTACGCGATAGCGGGTGACTGGGTAAGAAGCCCATATCTGAGAGCGCGCCTTGAGCACTTTCTTTTCGAAAACAATGCATGGTAAACTCATACAAATTTATTCTGCTCAGTACGTTTGGTCGGTAAATGTAGTCATCTAAAAATGATACCACGTGAAATCTCGACTTCCTCGCATCTTTCATTTCTCTCACAAGATAGCAGCAGTATTCACTTGATCGACTGAGCTGTCGCACGGCATCATATAATGGTAAGTTGACACATTTTGAGCTGAAGTAGCAACACGACCCCCGATGTAGATAGAGAGCTGCCAGTGGGCCTGCAATTTCCTGGCGGTTTGTTATACCGTAAACCATTGACGCAACGCGCTTGCGGGCAACCGCAAGACGATCTTCGGGTTCAATAATCGGTGAAACTTCCTGATCTATTTTTTCTCTCTCTTGACGCCGCTTAAAAGCAGCCAACGCAACAGCAACAGTTGAATCAACCTGTTTTTGCATTTTGGTCACATACTTACAACAGCAATGGATCCTCTCAGTTGCGTCTTTTCCTCCCAGCAGTACTTGTATATCGTGGTTACACTTGAAGGTAGCCATAAGTACATAGCTGAAACCATTAATAAATTCATGGCCTAAGTCTCGCTTCAGTTCAACTCCTGACTGTGTAAACGTTGTACGCTCTACTCGATCTCGGGGAAATAGGTACCGACCAAATGACGCATCAATAGTTGCCCGAGATTGTTTGAAACAGGTAGACGTGTGACACCACCAGTGCTGATTGAGAAGAAGAACGAGTGTCGAAACCATGTAATCCATTGCCGCTTTCGGCATTCGATTATCTGGTAAAGATGGTGGTAACATCTCAATCAGACGTGTCCTGTAATCGTTTTGAAAGGGGTCATCGTCACTCTTGGATAATTTCATTCGAGAAAAATTTAACTCCTGTAGCAAATCTCTGACCTCCATTGAAGATAACCCGCCTTCGGTATTCAAGTTACCTTGGCTGTTGAAACTATCCACTATTATTTCGCGCTCCTCTACTTTTCTTACTGCTCCTGCATTTGTATCGCGGCATGACATTTCAATACTGGCCTGCTTCAAATTGTCAGGATACGACAATGGGCACTTCCACATAGGCCAGTGTGAGGGTCGGTGTTGAAGCAACAAATTTCGCAACACATGCTGCGAACTAAACTCAGTGTTGCACGCATTGCAACGCAAGAGAGCAGGTTCGGTAATAATTGATTTTACACGAGCCTTTTGTCGTGACAATGGGTTCTTTCGAGCCTCTGCTGGGATCAAGAGAGGGGTGAGATGCGAAATCGACGCCCCGCACTTATAGCATGCATGCCGCGTTAAGCTGATAGGTAGATCGGTGCGCACTATACTTTGAACATATGCCTCGACTGCTTTACAAAATGATTCAGCGTCATTACTTGCTAGAATCGATTCAATTGCAGCAGAGTTTGGAGGGCATGCTTCCAACCAAATTAAGAAATGTATGTGAAGTGTACCCCTTCCCTGTGTTTCCACCATGACAAAATATGCTCGTACATTGCCGAATAACCCCCGATCACCCAAAAAAAAATTTTGTCTCGGGGTCAAACCCCAAAACGTATTTGACAAATGCATCGACTTGCCGCATGAATAAGCGTGCAGTAGCGCAGTCGTTATGCAAGCTGGCCTTCCGTAATTTTGCTTTACTTGGCAGCTTTGCCTCTAAAATATCAAATAGTGTATCAACAGATGATACTCCTGCGAATTGCGCGGTCGTAAACGAGTTGTCAGAGTTACAAATAACGCCGGCTGACCGAATTGAGCCTGGTAGGCAAACGCCTTTCGTCTCCACTGAGAACGTTCTGCATTACTTCCCCATATAGAGCTGGTTGCCAGCTCCACTGATTTTAAGAAGCTGCTCGCGACATCATCCGATGTTTGACAACGGGGTAGACAGCCTTGTCGCCTTTTTTCATTGTTTAGAAGGGCTTTACCCAGTTGCTCGGTTTCGATAGTTTCATAGTCGTTATAATCGTTCGGGAAACGTTTGCAGCGCACTGAATTTTGAATGTACATATTCTGAAGAGATATTCGATCAAATGCAATTAGAGAGAACAATTCATCTTCTGCAAACGGGCGCCACTTCGATTGAAATAATGCTTTACGCATTCTTTAATAGAGACATGTATCTGGCGGCTTTCTCCAGGGTGTCCACGATCATAGGGGAACAGGTGAGGGAAGATGCGCGCAAATAAATCACTCGAAATATCGTTAGCTATGCGATTTGATTGTCGAATCATAACTCACGCTCGGGCGGCTTGTGATCAGCCTGGCTTGTCAGAGGGTGGTCATGAGCCATAACAGGAATTGCATTATTGGTGAGCCCTTCCCGGCGCTCTAGAATAGTGTGCTCATCGCTTTCTACTTGAACACGTCATGTGTCCGATCGCCCACGGATATTTTCCTGCTCAGCGCCAATCGCTTCTTCATAACATGCATCGTCGTTCTAGAAACGCTCAGCAAACCGATCATAAATAATGTCGTCAGAATATTATGCGCTCAATACTTCATCACTCGGGGAAATAGGATCGTACAAGTGATTGTAGGCTTTGTAGAAGAAATACCGATCACGTACAACTTTGCTTCGAATACGATGCATTTTTTTTACTTTACGCACTTGGCCTTCGGTGAAGTCACCGACCATTACCACACGATACGAGGCTACGTCATCAA
>JAHWLE010001522.1:0-10747 GCA_024679135.1 Phytophthora foliorum | reverse complement strand
GGGAACAACGTCAAACTCTCAGGAACAGTAATCAAGACGTCTTCTCCGTTTGTTGCAAGAGCCAGCTTGGAACCTACGAGGTTATCGTCTATCTCGACCACAGGACGGCACTCCGTGTAATCGGGGAAGATGCTAATATCTACAGCTGAGAGTTTGGCAAAATTGCTGTCGCCCACACTTGTTCGGAACTGAAAAAGCCGCGTGAGAGAAAGCATGCTCCACCGAGTATCACATCCGTCAGTACGCCCTACAGAGAGCTCGAGTTCACGTATCATTTGAGGTGCGACACTGAGGCTGAGCGTGCTAATCACATCGAGTATTTGCTGGGCGGTTCCTGTGGCGACGTTGTGCGTGGCCCCCCACTCGTTCGTGCCGCTCTGACAAACAGCACCATTGACATCTAGCGATTTTGCAAGTGTGAGAGCTTTTGGGCTCAGCTTACTAAAGTCGTACAACGATTCGGTTGGCCCCAGAGCAACGAATGCGTTGAACACTGGAGAACTCACAAAAGCGCTTCCGTTAAACAAAGCGTACTTGAGCAGTACGATTTTGCAAGAACCCATGCACCCCGTGCATCCGCCGGACATGGTCATGTCACTTTCCGTGAACGCGAAAAATCTGTCCTCGGCCTTGATGAGAACCGAGCCGTCCGACAAATAATTTGTGGTGGTGAACAGCAACAGCAGCGCGATGGGTCCCACTAGAACACGTCCTGCAACAGCAAGGCACGCTGCGATGACTGAGGGCTGGAGTGCAATTTCCCACCTGTGGGTCTTTCGGTTGAGTTTCTTCACTTTGCTGCTTTCAGTCGCCAAGACTGTTGGTTGATTGTCAGGAGTAACCATTGTCCCCCCTCCCGTGTTGCCACACTATGATGTGAGAGCTCTAACGTAAAATCTGAAATGACGGACATGAAACTCCTCCAAACCCATCCCATGGCTTCATCCATTTCCCCTCAAGTGATGTCGAAAGTTACATGCCACAACGGTCATACGTGAATTCAACCTTACCTGTATATGTATCGTATTGCGGGGTCCACTCTGAGCCCCGTGGTTCTCATCCCAATCGGGTAACTCTACATGTATATATATATATATCGTGTCGTAGAATGCTGCTGGTCCCAACTTTCTAAATGAGCCGAAAAACATTTAAACCTTGAGTGCCGAGGGGCGAGAACCTGGTATTTTATATCGGGTTACGATAATTCGGGGGACCCTGGGGTATACTTCGAAGTACATGTATTAGTTTCCGTTTCATCATGTGGCAGCTTCGCTATTTTTTAAACACAATCTTGAATTACACTATTTGGTATTGATGTTGGGCAGGAACCCTGATAGTTGTCGAAATGTTGTTGTTGTTTTTGTTTTTTTTTGGGGGGGGGGGGGGGGGGTGAAAACAACTTGCTTCAGCATTGCAGTTGTTGGGGGCAGCTTCAGACATCCCCGATACCACTGAAATTTAATTCAATCGCTTTGTAGACTTGCTGCACGCAGCAGGGCAAACGCAACTTGAGAAGAGCCATCACTAATCTGTCGGACTAACTCCTTAAGTGCCTTCATTCTACCTTCGTCGTCACAAACGCTTCGTTGACTAAAAATAATTCCCCGAATCGAAATTTTAAGCTTCCAACTCCATTCCAAATATGCATCCCATAATTTCACCGTTGTACATGTTGCACTGGAGGCACCTCAATCCTAACAAAATGCGATGAGGCTCATCGAATGAGCTATGCAATGTATTCGTGTGAGCTTCAGTGTCCTTATCGCTGCTTATTTCTCAGGAGCAGAGAAAAAAAAACTTTGAAGTACTTTAAGTAAAACTCATTGCCAATGCGAAACTTGGAATGGCAGTGCTCATAAATGTTATTTTGATATAACAACCGAATCGTGCCAAGTGCTTGAACACCTTGAAGATTTGTCATTGCTACTATTAGGCCACGGGCACAGCACCAGCCAGCTTGTGGTTCTCTGAACTGGCATGGTACCACGTGCAGGATAGAGCGTCGGTCAACGTGCCATCTTTCGGGTCCATGTACCAGCGTAATAGGAGCATGTTAAAAGTACGAAGTATTTTCCGTGGTACTAGGCGCGCCACTAGCAGCAGCATGACAGAGGATGCCTGGTAGATATTTTCACCATAATAGAGATACCCTGCGAGCAGGAGCGCTTCGACAGTAGTGCAGCGCTTGCCATTGTAGGTAATGTAGGCGATATCTTCGCAATCCCGGAAAAGTTTCTTGAATGGCCCGCCGATGCAGTTTTTCTCGAAAGATGTGAGGTCGTCGAGAGTAGCTGACTTGCTCTGGTATGCTGCTAACATTTTGGAATCGACCACCACGGAGTTCTTTTCTTTCACGCTCATCTTTGATACGATACAAGCCATGATCCAAGCCACGATACCCAAGCCCAAGGACGCCACAGTAATGACGGAAGCCATATCAATAGTGAACAGGATGCAGGAATCGTTGAGACCACAATACTGAGCCCCGCGGGCTGAGGTTTTGCGCAGGATTTCGGAGTTCTGTGTAATGATGAACTCAAGAGGTGTTCCCTGCACGGAAAGTAGAATATAGCCTACACAAACCGTGGTGATAAGTTGCATAGTTTCCCATGTAAGACGGAAGTGCCGAGCCAACTGCTGCTCTCCCGAACGTGCCTTCATCAGGTTGACAAGCGAATATGAGAAGGCAAAGAAACAGCACGTGAGGTTTGCAACCGACTCGCCGGTCAGAGTACCCGTTGCCAGGCCGAGCATGTATAGATCCGAGTAAAATACGAGGTGATACATGATTTGTGCTATGTAAACGATCTGCATTCGACCATTTTGGCAGCGGTAACCCCAGATCTGTGTAAGTAGCACAGCTCGCTTGTACGACATACCTGGTACAGGCTGGCAATGCCCATGATCAGGATCTGTCCAACAACAATGCCTGGCAACACGTTGAGAGCGACGGTGTCGGCGTAGCGAATTCGAAACGAATTGACGATCATGCCGTTGCGGTCCGGCCGGTCTTCAGAGATATAGTTCAGCCATTCCCAGAGTGAGTTAAAGTAGTTGTGCACACACACATCTCCGCTGGTACAGAGAGGAATATCGTCTGGAGAGTGCACCATCAAGCCATACGACTCCCAATGTTTGGACACCTCGCACGTATTTTCGATGAATACGCCGGTTGTGTTTACCTCACGCACTCGGCAGTCGCCATAGTAGGCTCGAAGAAGAGGCTGCATCACGCTCGTCGTCCTTTATTTTGTTTTGTCAGACGAAACCGCATCTTCGTCATTCCATGCTCTCCATGATCACGGCCTCATTAACAACCAAACGGAGACACGAACGCGGTCGTTGCTCCCTTATATTCACTTGAGGAGCGCGCTAAGAACAAGTAGAACTTGGTGTGCGCATCACCTAAGCACTGTGCATCAACGCGTCTCCACGGTTCGGTCGGTGTGGTCGACGGAACCGTCAGTTCCTTCTCCTTCGCAACGGTGTATGACGTCTCCTACAAAGGCCAGATCGATCTTTTTAATCGAGTAAGCCTTCCTGATATCAAAGCGGAGCTCTTTGATTGTTTTGATTCATCGCCGCCCGCGAAGGTTTTGATCTCCTGCTTCTTCATCTCCACCACGCCAGATATTTTACCAGAGACACAAAAACTCAGAGCTCATCCACCGCATGTGGCCTCCCTTGGCTCGTCCAAGAATCAGGAGAATTAGATCCAAATCCACCTCACGCTCTGGCATCGTAGAACTTGGTCCATTTGAACTGGTCTAAAAAATGTGGATTGTTATATTCGTGATGAAGCTGGTGTGTTCTAAAAGCAGCACCAGCAGTCGAACGGGCAGTCGTTGGTGTCGCCGCCCTTGCCCATTTGTAGCGAGGCCTCCGTGTAAATGGGCAGTCCGTCCTCGTCGTAGCGCACTGCACATAATTATGAAAGGTTAGCTCAAAAGTCACTGCAAAATGTACAAGAAGCAGTACGTCCATTACGTACCAGGTCGCGGGTCCGGGTTGAGGCCGGCGGCAGTGGAGTTTGTGTCTGCAATAAAGCCACAGAGTTAGACGGCTTCACATTACGCAGCCCACTCAATGGCAGCAACGTACTCTGCGCCTCCAGCTTCTTGATCTGCTGCTGCAGTCGCTCTTTCTCCTTCTTCTCGCGGCGCTCCTCCTCTTCCTCCGCGAGCTTCTGCTGCTCCTCGGCAATGCTCTTCTTTTGCTTCTCGGTCTTCAGCGACGCAAACAAGTCGTCAATTTCACTAGCCTTGGCCTTCGTTGCCGGCTTTTTGTCCGTTGCAGCAGCAGTCGGAGCAGCTGCAGCGCTTTTGCTTTTCTTCTTTTTCTTCTTCTTTGCGCCATCAGCAGCAGCGACGCCATCCACCACCTTCACTGGTTTCTCCTGCTTTTGAGCCTTGGGTTTCGCATCAACTGCAGCTGCAGACTTGGCGCTGTCAGTCGTCAGTGTCTTGGAGAAGAGGGCTTTCTTCTTCTTGGGCTTCGGCTCGGCCGGCACCGCTGTAGACTTCGCATCTGCCTGTAGAAATCAATGCAAAACACGTGTGCGGTAGTTAGGACGAGGCTGTCGTCTTCGTAGATGCAAGCGGCTACGGACGTACAGCGCTGCGCTTCCTCTTGTTGGCCATCGGTGGCTGCAAAGTGACCACTGTGGTAAAATTGACTCGTTAATGGTATCAAGTTAGGTTCGAATATCAAGTTTGCAAAGCACATATCACGTCCTTTAAACGTGATATTTGGTGCACGTAGATCTGCCTAATTTAATATGCTGAACGGCAGTACCTACAGTATTTCATGTACTGAATGTTAGACTTTTAATGCCACGTCAGAAGTGGTAAGCGTTAAACTCGATTGCATTGAAGTGCAAGGGCTCTCCTTCGCTCTCTTCCTGACTGTCGGCGACAGCCTAGCAGCATCCGCTCTTCTTCTTCTTCTTTTGGCTCTCGGTCGTGTTCTCGGCCGTGATGGCGATGTTGTTGCCCGTGGGCAGGCTGGCCGTCGCGTTCTCCTCGGCCTGGATGGTCTTGCGACTCATGAGCTTGTAGATCTCGGTCAGGATGCGCTGGAAGGCCGTGTCGACGCCCGTGGCCTCCAGCGCCGACGTCTCGATGAATGCCAGGTTGTTCTTCTCTGCGAACGCCATGGCTTCCTCGGTGCTCACCGCGCGCAGATGGCGCAGGTCGCTCTTGTTGCCCACCAGCATGATCACCGTGTTGGCGTCCGCGTGGTCCCGCAGCTCCTTCAGCCAGCGCTCCACATTCTCAAAGGTGCCGTGCTTGGTAATGTCGTACACCAGCAACGCGCCTACTGCGCCGCGGTAGTATCTGTCATTGACACACAATTCCTCGTTAGTCTCCTGTCCGTGTCCAAAAGGGCAGTCAATAGGCGGCGTACGCGCTGGTGATGGCTCTATATCGCTCCTGGCCGGCCGTGTCCCAGATCTGCGCCTTGATGGTCTTGCCCTCGGCCACGATGGACTTGGTGGCGAACTCGACGCCGATGGTGCTCTTGGACTCGAGGTTGAACTCGTTGCGCGTGAAGCGGGACAGCAGGTTGGACTTGCCCACGCCCGAGTCGCCGATCAGCACGATCTTGAACAGGTAGTCGTACTCGTCCTCGCGGGGCGACGCCATGGCTGCTGCTCCTGTGAGGAGTTTCTTACAGCAAAGCTCGCCCGATTATCTCTTCTTCTGGCTCGCCGTGTCGTTACGGCCCGGCGGTTAAACCTGCTCGTGTACCGTATGTCGTGAAATTAAGTACGCTATTGGTACAATGTACCCTCTAATACGTACTGTGGGTTTCGTTTTAAGTACGTCTTTGCGTGTGTTGGTTCTGGTTGGACGCCACTTTGTGAATCGATTGAAAAGGGAATTGAGCGACTATGGCGACCGAGCTGTTTGAGGATATCTTCGAGGTGCGGCAGCTGAACCCGGACGGCAAGAAGTTCGACAAGGGTAAGGAGACGAATATGCTGCGTGTACTTGTGCTTTTCCCGTGATTGTAGCTGCTCTGGGAGAGAAGTTACAGCCACCTAACGCTTGCGGTGATACAGTGACCCGCGTCGTGTGCAAGGGCGTGTCGTACGAGCTGGAGCTGACGCTGGACATCAACTCGGAGGTCTACCGTCTGCGCCAGAACGAGAAGTTCACGCTGGCGCTCGTCAGCACGCTGGACCTGGAAGGCAAACCGGATGACGGCACGTTCAACCAGTCGGGCAAGGTGCGCAGCACTTGATTTGGCTGGTAGCTGGGCTGGCAATGGGTTGACCTTGTCATTATTGTGCTGGTGCTTTTTTTATGCTGCTGATGCAGCCGACGCTGCTGGACCGCTACGACTACGGCATGTACGGCAAGGTGTTCCAGTACGACCACGAGGGCGGCAACATGGTGGCCATCTACGCCAGCTTCGGCGGCCTGCTCATGTGCCTGCGCGGCGAGCAGCGCCACCTGCACATGATTCACAACGACACACGGATCTACTGTCTGCTCCGGAAACAGTGAGCGGGAAGAGTGTGGGGAGGCTGCGACGTTGCTATCGCTAGTCGCCATTCAGTAGACAGATCAGCGGAGACTTCAACGCTAACAGGCTGGCAGACATCTACAGCTTGAGTGGAGAAGGATATAGACGGCGTGTCGCTAGGCAGAGAATGACATGCAGCAAAGCTGCCATACCGTGTCATACGGCGCCACGCCGCCACTCTAGCGACAAATTCAGCATGCTTTTGGTTTTCTTTGGTTTTATATTGATTGCCTGCAAGTTAGTGTCACAGGCTGCGGGTTCACAGCATCACCTGCACCTGCACCTGCAGCTCATCCTGCCAGTCGATTGGACAGTGCCAACTACTTCTCGTTGGCCACCTCGCGCATCTTCTTGTAGTACTCCTCGCGAGTCACAGCCTGTGGCGGGTACTGAATGTATTTCCACTGCAACCACACACACAAGTCAGCACTCCCTGTCTCTATGAGAGCAGGCAACACACCGACTCACCCTGTTGATGATGAAGTTGATGCACTCCGGCTGCGCGTAGACGCACGTGGCGACAATGGGAACTACACAGCAACAAGAGCAATACCAGCATTAGCACTCTACCTCCTTAATCTATTGACAGCCACCAACGCACTGGTGATGTACACGCCGATGCGCGCGATCTCCCACTTGGCACTCGGCATTCTGGTACTCTTGATTCGTTCCAGGTGTGAGGAGCCCAGCCGCACAAGTTATCTCTTGGTGTGCGCCACACGCATTCGCCGTACCGTAATCCCCAATATGATGCGGAGCTGTTTTATGTGTTCCAAAACGAACTGCAACCGTTATCGTGTCGTTATTTATAGTGTAGCCATTTGTCTTCAAGCGACGCAGAGCGCAATGCAGCGAGCAGCTCCGTACGCTGCATTGGTCCCTCGCGGCAAAACCAGCGCGTTCGACAGCCCGGAACATGATGCATCAGATGAGAATGCGTACCGCAGAGGAAGCCCCGTGAAGTCGCGGTCCCCTAGTGACGCCGCGCTGCTGGGAACGGACTACGACCCCGGCGATGACGAAGGTGACGACCTTGTGGACGATCTGGACGAGGCGGCGGCCTACGCGGCGTTCCTACAGGAGCAGGCGGAAATGAGGGCACGCTTCACCTTCAAGGATGAGACGCGGAAGACGCTCGGGGATAAGTTCATCGCCGCCATGCGCCGAAAGCGCCGCATGCTCGGGCGCAACGAGAACCTGCGCTTCCGCGAGCTGTACAAGCCGCCAGAGCCCATCGCAGTGCTGCTGGTGGTCGTGGTCGCCACCGCGGTGACACTCATCTTAACCAAATCGTGGCCATTCTACTAGATTTACAGATGCAAAAGGGGACTTTATATATTCGCGGAGGAAGACCGATCGCTCTCTTGACAATACAAAGGCATTTTGATTTTCCACTTCCTGATTGCTGTAGTCGTGGTGTCCGGTAGCGACGCTTGAGGTGCCTCTCAGTAGATTTTATCGTGATGCCGACGCGGCTGGTGGATTTGGGTGTGACGGTAGAAGAAGTGAGCTGTGACCGGTTGGAGGCCGGGTCACCGCGTGATGTTGTCACGTGGACGCCGCTACAGTACGCGTGTGCACTGGGAGATGCTGAACTGGTATCGGAACTGATTGCTGCGAACTCGGGGGCTGTTAATGCGCTGAGCAACGTATGTCGTATTCGTAGCTAATAGCTGTTGAGGTCATTCTGGTTGACCTGCTTGCTGGCTTGTGCTTTTAGACGAAGTACGCGTACTCGCCACTACATATCGCTGTGCGCTTCGAGCATGAGGCAATCATCAAGCTTTTGCTAGCAGCGTCGCCTTCTCCCAAAGTGAATGCCGTCGACAACCAAGTACGTGCAAAAGCTTGTCGATTTTGAAGGTTCACACTGAAACGGTTTGTGAACGATAGGTGGGGTGCAGTCCTCTGCACTTGGCGATCCTGCAGGGCAATCGCAGAATAGTGAAGCTCTTGCTAAACCACGACGACATTCAGCAGCTTGAGACCAAGGTATTTCAGTGGTGCTGTGTCTGGGACTGCATTGAAATACTCATAACTCTCCTCGGTTTGACCAGAATGGGACGACACCAGTCGAGCTGGCGGCAGATCTTGAGCTTTCCGACGTGCAAGCACTTCTGGTGGACCATGCAACTCGTGCTGCTGGTCGAGCACAACTTTCTAGCTGGTTGGCGAGTATTGGGCTCGTGGAATACGCGCCAACATTCTTCGATGAGGGTTTCGAGGATGCTAACTTCCTCCTACGCACTGGTGGACTCGATGACAAGACGCTAGATGATATGCATATCCAGAAAGCAGGCCATCGAGCCAAACTACATAGTTTGTACCAGCTCAAAGAATTCCTGCATGTCGAATCGGAGGAGGAAGAAGATTCCGAGGGCTCTGAGGAGGAGGAAAGTAGCTCTGGTGGGGACGACTCCGACGAAGAAGAGTCAGGATCGGACGACGATGACGATTCTGGGTCCAACGAAAGCTCCTAGAACGGATAACGTTTGTCACGGTGAGAAGCGACAGTTTAACATTGGTTCACGCGGGAGATTTCAACGATGTCTGCGTCTTTTTGGGGGCATTTACTCTCACGAGCTAAGTGTGCTGTTGATAGCAGCAACCGTAGTGTTGTAGAGCACTGTCGGGTCAGGTGGAGTGACTTCGTCCGGAACGTAGAAGGTGGTGTCGTTGGGGTTCATAGACTTGTAGCCTACGATGCCGGCGATTCCAACTATCACAAGGAACGTGAAGAGCAAAATGACTCTGTCTGTGGCCATTCGTCGCGCGAAGGAGCGGATGAGCTTGTCAGCACGCTGCAAACTGTCTTCAATGCCCATGACGGCGTCTGTGATCTCAACAATATGGTCCCGCTGGCCGCGCAGCACTTCCGCCGTGGCTGCCGCGACATCTTTTGACTGCTCAACCATTTTTGCTGTGCTCATGAGACTTTGCTCCGTCTTCGATTGGATGTCCAGCGTTTTATCTAGCAGTTCCTTGTTGCCCAGACCATTTGTGTTTCGAGCCCCAGCAGCATTTGCCGCCGGACGATCGCCAAATAGTCCGTTGCGTTCTTGCTCAGCCTTAGCCCAGCGGAATTCGCTAGAAAGCTCTTCGACGCGAGCGCAGTGCTCCTCAAATTTCTGTTGTTGCACAGAATCGCCGACAAACTTCAGCCATCGCGATTAGCAAAACAGCAATTCATGCGTGAGTACGAACCTCACGAAATGCAGCGACTTGATCGCGCGGAGCTTGTCGTAATGCCAACTGGAACCCTTTCTTGAGCTCTACCATCTCCTTGAACTTCACTTCAGCCATCGCAAGCATCTACACATTGACAGCGTGTTAATCAGCATCGCTTTTATAAGAAAGCCTGTCTCGCCGCTTGTCGTACCTCGGGACGAACACCGGGCGGCGCCTTGGCCACTTTGCCCATGAGGTCGTTGAGCTTCTCGATTGCCTCGCTCAAGTCCGCATCGTAATAGCTGATCTCTGACATGTTCGCGCCCTTGATAAAGTACTCGAGCGCTCGTTCAGCTTCAATTGACCTCCTTGTTGCACTTTGGAATCAACCGCGAGTGATGCTTCTGTGTGGCCAACCGCTCGTTGCTCGCAGCGTGTTGCCTGAAGTTGCCAGTCCAATTGTCCTGGCCGGCGGGTCCGTTTCAGCAGTTGATGTCTGGCTTTTCCTGTCCAACATTGCATGCTCCGACAGAAATAACGAACGAGCGCCGTCTTTCGATCAATTGCTGTCCTGCATCCCCGCTCACGCACAACTCAATCAAAGGCAGCACACCAGCTCCAACCGGAAGAGCGAAGCTCGTAGCTGAAGCGTCTAAGGTTACATTGCCATTCTTTTCTCCCGAGTCGGTTATCGCTGCACCGCCGGTTCTCGTCTCGCCCTCTTTCCTCTTTGCCAACCCCAACTCCGCTTCAAGCAGAGGCCAACTGCAGCTCCTCTCTATGTATCCTCGGCCCAGGTCCAAACAACCCGGGAAGCGTAGGTCCTTCCTATAATTAAGGAGGGCAGCAGCACGTGTCACCCCAGCCACCCTATATACCCGTTCCGCTTAGAACGACGGCGGCGCCAGCTTCTGCTCGTCCAGCTCCGGGTTGCCCATCATGTCGCCGGCCATTCCCTGCTCGGGCTGCGGCGCAAACCACTCGTTCACCATGATGCTCACGCCCTCGATGGCGGCCAGCAGCACACCACCGATGAGCGCCTGGCCCG
>JAHWLE010001521.1:0-10761 GCA_024679135.1 Phytophthora foliorum | reverse complement strand
GAGGCAACGAGCGGGATGCAGGAGTCCATGACGAAGGAAGCAGGACTGGCAGACCGAGGTGCAGCAGGAGTAGACCCGCAGAACATGGGTGGTTGGAGGACGGCGGGACCCAAGCCCAAACGTGCCAACCAGGCCAACCAGCAGGCTGTGCAAGGCGCGGAACACGCGACGCAAGGGCAATCACCTAGAGAGGACACACACCAAGATGGAAAGAGTCAGCCAGCGTAGTACAAGTCGGAGGCCAGACCCCAAGAACAGGGGAGAGGTTCAACCAGCAACCACTTCAATGGCGCTGACCAGGGCAATGGAAGGATGGTTTTTAACCAATTACGCAGCTACCTGAGCAATGGGGCGTCGCAAGTCTACATCTCACACACGGTGCTCAGACTGAACTATCTAGCAAAGGAGAGGCGCTTCAAGGCGTATCTGAACACGCTACCTAACATCGAAAGGAGCAGTGCTGACGAAACGGGGCTCAGAAGGGTGTGGGCGGACGAGGCTCCACAGCGGCGGCAAGAAAAATACGAAGGGCTCAGCAGTGTGTGGCGACTCCACACTACCGAGCACCAAGGACGGCTATGCCAGCTCATGCTCAAGTGGGTCATCACGGACCGAGAAACCCAACGGGAGATTGAGGATAGGCTTCAATTCTTCACATTTGAAACCACGCTTGGGGGCGCGCATGAGGCCAACAAATGGACGCTCCACGGATCATACCTAGCAGCGGTGGCGCCCGAAAGGATGCAGCGAACTGAGCTCAGACCAACTCCCGAACAAGCACGCCTGAGAGCGTTGTGTATGCAATCAGCGCAACCTACCTTACAACTACGAGACCGAACTGAAGATGAGGTTAAAGCGATAGTCATGATACTCAATCACGAGATCGAGGTCCCAAACGTGCCACCCTTCCTCAGCCAGTCCATGGACCCAAGTGAACTGGCATGCTTCGAGGACTTGTTCATGGCCCTAGAGTATCCACTGTATGCACACCTGGCGCCTGGGCAGCGCTTCTTCGACAATATGACCAAGGGATCAATCCTGACGCAAATTTACGCGGGAGTGGAGGCAACGCCGGCCCAGAAGAAGGACATCGCCGACTTCAAGGGGAGCCTTTTAAGAATCACGCTGGATATGGAGACACGAGTGGTGAAAGTGACGTTTAAGGGCCGCCAATCAGCGGCTCAATGGACGGGTTGGCAAATGCCATTGGCGTCCAGACTATTACCGCTCATCGACTACGAGAGCATAAGGCAACGGGCGCGCTCGACGAGCGAACTTGTGCTACTGGATTTCTACACATTCGAAGTGGAAGTGCGAAAGGGAGAAATGACGTCGAGAGATATGTAATGGGTGTTGACCACAAAGCTTGGACTGAAGGTACAAGCAATGACGCATGAAGTATCCGAGTCAACGGGCATCAAGGCGCAGCAGTGGGTAGTTCGGATTCACGCCTCAGCATGCCCAAGTGAACTGCGCAGCACGGGCTATATAGTAGTGGATTCGGCCGAAATAGTGCTGCACCACAGGAATACCTACGTCAACTGGCCATGTCAAAAGCGCCAATCACCTGAGCACCCCTCCAAGTACTGCAAGGTGCAGGAGGAGGCGCTAGAGGACGAGATCAGGAAGCACACACGGGCAATGGAAGGGAAGTTGCCATCCACGCTCGGCCAAAGCAGTAGAGGATACACAGCGGGGAATCAGCCAAAGACCATGGAGCAACTGGAGGCATTACTGAGGAAGGAAGGGAGTAGAGTGGCGAGTAAGCCATCGGCGCAGCGCGCCACAGGAGCGCACCCAAACAAGAAAGCAAGTTCACCACCAAGAGGAAGGAGACCCGTACCGGGAGGGCGCCTCACGTTACCACCTGAATGGGGCCAGACGCTAGGCAAGGAACGACCGGATGCCCAACAAGGCACGGGCACGACGACGGAGGAGGACCCAGACCAGAAAACGGAGGAGATAGACAGCAGCGAGGTGACTGCTTGCATAGCTGAGCCAAAATGGAATGAAGACATGGAAGAAGCCGAAGGCAGTAACGTTCGCACGGCAGTGATGGCCCAGACGAAGGACCACGAGAATGAGGATGATTCGCCTGGTGACTGGGTGGATGAGGCAGACATGATGGAAGTAGAAGACCCGAAGCAGAGCAACAAGACCTACGAGGTATCGGCCAAAGCGGCGAGCCCAACTCACGTAAAGGGGCGTGCGGAACGAAAGGAAGCAGACAGGGGCCGTTCGCCGACGGCGAGAAGTCGAAGGACATCGGCTGAGCGAGAGAGAGCTCGGGAGGATTTCGAGCGAAGGAGTAAGGTACTGGAGCAACACAGGGCCACAGGGGTGTGGACGATGAACGCAGACCAAGGGCAGCAAGGACAAACAAGGGGACGAGTGCGTGGAACACGAACAAAAGAACGCACAGGGTCTCTCTCACCAAAGAGGAAGGCAGCAGCCCACTGGGTCTCGGACAGAGCACAGGACCTACTGGATGACCATGTCTGCCGCCCAGCCAACAGCAGAAGCAAGGGGCCGGCAAGGTCATTGTCGCCGAAGAGGATGACCACCGAAGCCTCCAGACGAGGGGATAAGGTGACGATGCAAAAGTTCATCCACCAGTTCATGTATGCGATCACCGGGAAAGCAGAGGGTGTCGACGAGTCAAAGGACGGCGGAGACAACCTTGCTGCCGCGAATTCGAACAGCCACCCAAGTCCAATGAAGCGGGAGCAGGACACAGAGACGAGCGAGCAAGCTAGCAGACCATGGGAGACCAAGGGGTTGCAAGTGGATGAAGACTGCAGAATCGTACGGGTCACCCCTCTCACTGACATGGGGGCCCCGCTCTCAGACTGGTTGGCGATCCTGCGCGGAACAATCGTCAACGTAGCCGCGAACGGTCAGTGTGGCTGGCTGGATTTTTATGCAGCACTGTACAATGTCTCGGAAGGGCTGGAAAGTGTAACGACGGAGGTGGCGGGAAATGCCAACTCGCTCAAGAAACAGGTGCCCAACGCCATGATAGCGAACATTATGGAAGAGACCCAATTGCACCCTGCAGACCTAGAAGCAGAATTGCGAGCAAGCGGGTGCCACAAAGCGGTGGCTCCTTAGAGGAACAAGTGTGCGCATTGGCCAACCATTTCGTTGCCCGAAGAGACAACTCGGTGAAAGCCAAGGTGCCGATGCATTTTTGGGTTAGACCAGTGCACATCAAGGCGATGGCACAGCATGTGCGAGAGACCACCTACGTCCTAGACGTGCAAGCAGATGGTCAAACACGCATCCAATCGTACGCATTTAACGATATTCTGGATGAGCAGGGTAACCCAGTGGAAACAGGAACAGTGTGCCCAATTCCAACGGAACAAGCAATGGGGCTGCTGGCGGAGCTAGTGGAAGCGGGAATTAGACCACCAGTACTGGTACTCAAGTGGAGTGGTGTAGGAAACCTTTTTCAAGCAGTTCACTACAAACCAGAGACACACAAACATTACGCACGAAACACCGCAACGCTATTCATCACAAGGAACCAGATTCTCCAAGAACATGGGTGGAAGGAGCTCGACACGATCGCGTATGACGTAGAACAAACGGCAAAAGATGCGGCACAGGTGCTCAAAGCGGTGCGCAGGGCAGCGAAAGAGCCCATAGTGACAGAGGACAGGACCCAGGGCATGTGCACGGTAGAAAGAAAGCGGTTGATCATTAAGACAGACGGAAAGGCGGAATCTGGTAGCGAACGGGAACATACGGCCACGAACAAGAACCTTAAGGAGCCAGCTAAGAGATTAACAGCGGTTGGGCACGATGAGCGGACGCACACCACTAAAGGGGAGGGAAAACGACGACCACAGGGTGTAGCAGAGGACGACATGAGCAACGAGACTGCAGCGGACGGCCAGAGATTGGACCAGACCAGGGCTAGCAGATCACACACTATGGAGGCAGTAGTGCAAGAAGGGGAGCGGCCAGACAAGGAAATGCCGGAGCTCAACGCAGCAGCACACCAAGGTGAACGCAAGGATTCCCAGAACCAAGCGACGGTGCTGGGTGTGCGGGCCACGAACGTACGGGCAGTGGCGAGGGTGGACTCTCAGTAAAATGAGTAGTCCATCTGGGAGATCAGCCGAAGCGGGCGAGGAACGCACACAGCGTAATCAAGGACGAGGACGAAACTCGATCTCCACCCACTTCAAGGCGCAGTCTAGGGCGAGCCTCCATGGCAGCATTCAGGAAGTTGGGCAGACAACTAACGAGACACAAGAAACAAGCTTTAAGAGCAGAGACACAAAGACGAGAGCGGCAGCACAAACAGGATCGCACAATCGGTATAACGACCCTCAATGTGAGAGGTCTTGCCATCCACATACAAAACCTAGGGAGCAAGCTACAGGGCCTTAAGGAACAACACACATGCGGAAAAAGAGACGTGATCTTCATACAAGAGACCCACCTCAACCCTGAGGAGCACGCAGCAGCTGCCAGTCAACACGTAGCAATGTGGGGCTTCAACCATACCATGGCCAACAAGTTCTCATTATGGGCCTCGGGAGGAGACAGACGAGCGGGAGTAGCTGTACTGGTAAACCCCTATGGAGCGGTGAAGAACGTGCAAGCATGGAATGAAGGACAATGGTCGGAGCACCTCATCATGGTTACAGGAGACCTGGCAGGCAAGAAATTACTGTTCATCAACATGTACGCCCCTGTACATGGAGCAGTAAGGGTGCAGTTCTTCAGGAAATTGCAGCAGTTGATTTTACCAGCGGACGTAGACATCATCTGCGGTGGTGATTTTAATTGCGTCGCAAACAATGGGCTAGACAGATCTGGCGGCAAATGCAGAGCAGACTTAGGAGCAAAGGAGTTAGCAAGTTTCACATCCAAGAACGGGTTGTGGGACGCAGGATACTACAACATGCCGCATGTGAATGGGACAAAGGCGCGAGGGGAGTACGCCCAGTCATGCCACACCCACTTTCACACGGCGGCTAGCGGCAAACATGGCTCATCACGACTAGATAGGTTCTATGTGGGAGTGGCTGTCAAAGGCCTGGTGAGAGGGATCGAAACCGAGGAAGCGCAATGCAGATCTGATCATCGCGCTGTACTGCTAGAACTGCATTCGGCGCACGGAGTCATTCGGGTCAAGAGAAGGCCCAAGCTCTATCCGCCACCGGCATATGTGCAATCGGCCACAACTAGTCTAATTGAACAACAACTCCAGGACCTTGACGCGACCTTCGCAGCCACCGCAGCACGCGACTCCATCACCGTCTGGAGGTTCAAGAGGAACCTGCGAGACAAATTGAGGACACTCAAACAAGAGGCGCGACGGAGAATGACCAACGGATACCGACAACGCATACAACGTATCAAAGGACAGCTAGCGAAATGTGCAGGAGAACAACCAGAGCAGCGCACAGCCAGGGCAGAATTGATCGAGGCGCTCAATCAATTACAAGAGGCGCGGCGAGTACTCAAACGCAGAGTATTGGTCGCGAACAACGCGTGGAGCTCCAAGGCAACGACCAGGAACTTCTTCAGGCGCATATGTAACAAGTTCGGAGATAACACTATACCGACCCTGGTGCCGAGGGACATCGACAGCACGAGACATCAGCAGGACAAGGCCAAAATTTTGGTGGACAGTTGGATGGAAATATTCAACGGTGAGGCAGACGCCAAGGACACCATCGAGGAATTTATTGCAAGATATAGTGGGCGGTGGACCCAAGTGGATATGACACAACTGGACGATGACATCACGGAGGAGGAGGTAGCGGCGGTTATTGCTCGCTGCAAACCAGGCAAAGCCTTTGGACCGGACCAGCTCGGAAACGAGTGGTACCGCGACCACGGCGCAATGTTGACACCGGTGTTAACGAAGCTGTGCAATGCATGCATGAACGAGGGACATACTCCATCCAGCTTCCTCGAAGCTTACATCTTCAGCATCAGCAAAGGTGGCGACTCTTCCAACCCGCTGAATTACAGGCCCATTGCCCTCCTGAATACTGACTATAAAAATTTCACCCGCATATTGGCATGGAGAGTACGTAAATTTATCGCGAAACTAGTAATGACCGACAATGCGGGTTTGTCCCCGGCCGGACCATTCACGAAGTCATAGACATGCTGGAAGCAGCCAAGGAGGTATGCCGGAACCACGGGGAATTGAGCGAGGCGCAAGTGCTCCTGTTGGACTTTGCCAAAGCTTATGACTCCCTTGATCACGACTTTCTACTGGCGATCCTCATGGATAAAGGCTTCCCACCAAAATTGTGCAGAATTATTCGAGCCATCCACGAGAACACTACGGTTCAATTCATGGCGAACGGCCACCTGTCCGACCAACTAACCGTAACCAGCGGTATTCGGCAGGGTTGCCCCCTAGCACCGCTGCTTTTCATTATAGCGGTAGACGTACTTTACGATGTGATTGAACACGTACGAGGACTGGATGGAATTCCTTTAGGGGGAGCAATATAGACAGCCCAGCTAAAGGTGGCGGGGTTCGCTGACGACACTGCCATTTATATCGCACACAAGAGGATGCAGAAGATAGCCATTGACGCGGTGAACCAATTCTCAGCCGTATCCGGGTTGAAATTAAATGTGCAGAAATCTGCGGCAATCAATTTAGGGCGCAACGAAGCACAGGAAGCAGCGGGAGAGGAAGACAGGAGTAGGACAGAGGAACACGAGACCACTGAAGTAGAAGTGGAAGTAACGAAGACGACCGGGTACTTAGGGCACACAGCCGGCTCGGGTAACACCGTTGATGAAGCCTGGGACAAGGCGTTTGCAGCACTGCGTGTCAGGCTGGTGTTAGCGGAAGCGAAGACCAACACAGCCCAACAGTGGGCGGCTATCGCTGTGGCCATTATAATACCCAAGATGATGTTCGTGGCGCGACACGCGTGGCCAACAGAAGACATCGTCAAGACAGCCGATATCTGCATTAGACACTATGTGTGGAAGTCATCCTTCTCGACTCCCGAGCGTGCGCCTGCTGGGTGGATACAAGCGGCACTGGCCGGACAACCTTCTCGGTTGGGGGGTATAGGAGCCCCAGATATTAAAGCGGAGCGCATGGCACTCAGTGCGACCGTCGTAGGTAAGTGGGCACAGACGCAGAATAAGCAACAGCAAGTCTTGGGGGATATTCTACAGACCCGAGACAGGGGAAACGCGGAGCCGCTGGTGCCAATACGGGCGGCCCCGAAGAAGGAGCCGCAAGACACACTATGGGGGACGGGGAGACCGTGGGTGGAACAGTACTTCCATGAACAACATATACACACAGATGAGAATTGGGACGAAATATGGGAGCTGCGTGCAGCGCTCAGACACAGCAGAGGAGTCACCACGAGATGGACCTCGACTGGCCTACACATCACATGCGAAGGGAACGCACGGCACTTGATGGTGCGACGCCGGAACAGGCGACACAAGGAACGAGGAGTATGCATGCAGAACGTGATCGCGGAGGTCCTGCTTTCGCAAATTTGGCTAGGGAATGCGCAGGGGAAAGACTGCACGTCAGGGGGAGGACTGCAGGGGGGGGGTGCACAAAAATCTCTTCTCAACAGTAAAAGGGATTCGTATTAAAGATGTCATCGAGATGACCTTCTCAACCGCTGGCGACGTCACCTTCAAGCCGAAGACGTACACCATGCCCATGCCCAGCAGGCTCGCTCACACATTTCGGGAACTATGTCTCAGCATACTGGCCAATTATCCTGAGCTAATCTTTAGCAGGCCGGACCAGGATGAGCTGCAGGTCGCACACAAGCTGGAAGATCGCAATCATGTGTTCACGGTGGCTAAGCGAGGGGAGGCACAGATTGGTCACACATGGGGTGCGGAAGTCAATGTAGTCAGATGGGACTCGGAACAGGTCGATGTTGGCACAGCGGTGGCTGATCTTTTGGGGGTAGCGCCAGTGGCAATATGGGTCACGCCCCACCCATGGCTAACACGGATGAAACCGCTCTGGGCAGGACACAGACGCTGGACACAATCCAGGAAACGATACAAAGCAGTGATGAACAAGATCAGAGACGAGGTAGCGGCAACAGCGACGCAACGAACTCACCAAAAATTGTTAAAAGGACACAAGGAAGTGGCAAAGGCGCTCGACTCACTCCCTTGGAAACAAGTGCACAAGATGGAGAGTGTATCGCCGTATCATACACAAAACATCCTTAAGTTAAAACACAACATGTTGAGGCTATGGGCAGGGGCAGCGCTGGGATATAAATGTCCAGCGGCGGACTGTGTCACGGCTGACCCATCGGGCACCACCCACCTTGCATGGCTATGCAAGGATGCCAAAAAACATTGCGACATACTACTCAAGGGATGGGGGCGACTAAACACGGACGGAGGAACGGGGGACATGGAGAGGGAACGAGCAATCCCAGAGATTTTTGGATTCAGGATGCGCCAGCTACCAGAATGGTTGGTGCAGTGGGGGAAACAAACCAACTTCGAGCCATCGGAAGACTTGCATAAGGTAGCACAAGAGGTGTGGCAGCTCGGAGTAGCTGTCATACTGACTTACATCTGGCGCTGGAATGTCGATCGGATTTACCCGGATGGTAGGACAGTGCGGACACTGGGAGAGGCATTAGGTGGAGCGAGCAAAGGGATACAAGAAAGCCTACGCAAGGCACAGACTAGGGCTTTACCCACTTACTGCCAACTCGGAGCCACGGCTGCGGACGGCGGACTGTATCAGCAGGAGATGGATAACACAAACTGCGGCTCCCATGGAGACCGTGGATGGGGCTCTTCAACGGGTGGGTTTCTTCGACGGAGGGTCCAGAGGTAACCCGGGACCTGGTGGGAGTGGGAGTGTGATGATTGAGCGCAACAAGGTAACAGGAGCAGCGACCACCGTCTGGGCGGCTGCAACTGCTCTGGGGCGTCCACGTACGACAAACAACGTGGCGGAATTCGTAGGCTTGCACAGGCTGCTGGCTCAAGCGGTTGCACAAGAATGGAACGGAGTACATGTAGTAGGTGATAGCGCGATGATTCTACGAATGATGCGCACGCGGAAGCCACCCAAGGCTACCCGGCTGAAGCATTGGTACAACATCTGCGGTAGACTGGCCGACATGTGCCGGGTGGAAAGCTGGACACACCACTACAGACGGCACAACAAAATGGCGGATTGGTTGGCGAATGTGTCGATGGACAGGAAGGCAAGCCTTATGGCATTCATGGAAACGGAAGGTACGAGATACGAGCTGCACGATGGGCTGGCAGTTCGCATGAAGAACGACATGAAGCAGTGGGAACAGAGAGTAAGCTCAAACACGGGGGCGGAGGGAGGCCGCAGTTTGAGGGGTGACGGGTAGGTCGCACAATACACCGGTCAAGCTGTAAATACTGGACTGGCTTGGTTATTAGAGTTCATTCCTAGTGATAGGAAAAGTAACACAATATACCTCACAACACCAAAAAAAATACTTCGTACCGGCAAGCTCGTCGTCGAGGGCTTACGCGTAACCTCGGTCAGTAGTATCTGGCACGACTTCGGCTCGGACTCTGTGGAGCACACCAACATCGTGACGGCTGGCACTGCCATCGCCACCGACGGCGACAAGCTCGTGAAAATCAAGGCCAACAAGGAGCTCACTACTAGTGTTTACATTATGCTTGTCAATATCGCTTCGTCGGGATTCCCAAAATCATCTCACTCTTCGTTCGATGTACCATATTCAACAAATATTCCTCTGTCCATTTCACTATCCAAGTGTACCAATGCCCACTAGTACCTGCATTTTGGCTCACACCAGAGAAGTGTCAAGGACTCAAGGTTCAAAGATCATTATTGGACTATTACGTCATCCCACGAGAAAGACCCCGCAGCGATCTTCTTTCTACGTAGCAGTCACGCGCGTTACAACTCTGGAGCACCTATATTCTCTGGATTTTAGATCCAGAGTCTTGAGGGGTACCATTTTGCCCAAAATAACCTTTTCTTTTGATACAGGTACGTAACCTAAAATAAACTTGGATATAGCGTCCCTTTGAAAAACCTGACCAAACTAATACCTGTTATATTACATTCAAAAATAGTCCAGAGTTCTCGTTGTGGTCATATTCACCGTGAGATAACATAATTGTACCATATAGGTAATAAATAATAAAATATACCTCATACAAACTTGAGGATAACCGTGTTTTATTAACTCGCATTGCCCCTAGCAGGCCGCAGGGTCTAAACGGTCAACCCTATCAAGGAGATATGCTATCGCTTTGAAAATTGGTATACATGTTCACATAGGTTTGAAATCTGGATTTACGTGGTTTCAAGTCGCAGTAAGCAGTAAAGAGATGAAGTGCCTCGACATGGAAAAATGCCGAATAAACTGGATATTTTATGTCCAAAATGGCTACAAACCGGTTGTTTTCTGTTCATAATCCTTGTTTTATGTTGCATTTGCACACTTCTGATTGCGATACATGCATTTGTCCGCGGGCACCCTTCGTAGATGCCGTTTTCAACGCCATCGTGCTCTAGAACTCCTACAGCAATGTAAACTCGACTGAAATGAAGCATTTTGCCTTGTATCGACCTGACCGTACTATTAATTCAATATCAAACGAAAACTTACCGGAATATATTGTCTTTCGAAACACCGTAGAAAAAGGCCCAATTTCGCGGGTTGTTACAGGCAATTCGAGTTAATAGATATATTGTGCCTTGCAGTTATTTTGCCCTTCGGTTTGACCTCGGATATC
>JAHWLE010001520.1:0-10765 GCA_024679135.1 Phytophthora foliorum | reverse complement strand
CATCACGCCGCGCCACAAGCGCTTCGACATGGACATCGAGGTCTCGAGCTTCTTCGCAGAAGGCGAGGGCCTCGTGGACCTCATGGGCAGCAGCCGCAGCCTGCGCCGTCTGAGTGAACGTCACTCGACCGCCTTCTCGGCCGAGGACGAGGCGGCTTCCAGAAACCGGTTCTTCCCCACCATGGAGGAGGCGGACAACCAGCACGAGGAGATGGACGTGGACGAGGAGCAGCCGGAGCCCGAGGCAGAGCCGACGGAACCCCAACGGAGCGTCGGAGAGGTCGTGGACATGCTGTTCGAGATCCACTCGGCGCTAAAGAGCAGACACTTGGGCCAGCGGACGGCGGCCTCGGCTCTGGCTGCCAGTAACCTCGTGAGCACGTTGGCGTACCCGGCGCCCGAGCCGATCCCGAGGGATGAGCAGCTCGAGGCGCTCGAGAACACGCGCAAGATGCTCGAGTGCGCCATCTGCCAGGAGGTTTTCACCAACGCCACGGAGGCCACATGCTGCGGACAGATTTTCTGCAAGGAGTGCATTGAGCGGTGGGTGAGCGAGCGAGGATCCTGCCCCATGTGCAGAGAGGCCATTGGCTTCTCGCTACTGGCGGCGTCTCGTCATGCGCAGCGCATGGCGAACGAGATGAAAGTGAGCTGTCCGTACTGCACGGAGAACATGAAGAAGGCCAGCTTAACGGACCACGTGAGCGCCTGCGATCAGGCTCCCGTGGAACCTCCTCCGCCGGCGGATGTGGCGCTGCGGCAGCTGCTGATTCGCACGGCGAGACTCAACAGCGCGTTCTTGGCTCGGTTCTTGACCAACCCGTCGCCCCCGCAGGCGCTCATGATGCAGTGCTACATTCGCACCCGCGGAGGAGGCAACTACGAGCTGTACACGCAGGACACAGACACGCTGCTTTGCACGGCGGTGCGTCGTCGCCAGTACGACATGTCGGTGAGTTTCATCATCTCGCTGGCCACCAACCTGGACACCACGTCCAACCAGACCGACGAGGATGGCGCCTACCCGCTTAACGCCCCTGTGCCGGTTGCAAGATTAGATAAGAACTACATGGGCTCGCAGTACACGATGTATGATACCACGGGAGAGGTGCCATTGGAGCTCGGCGCGGTGCAGTACGCTGCCACATTTGGAAAGTCGCCTCGTCAGATGCGCGTTGCACTACCCTTAGTTGCACCGGTGCCGGATGTCGACAGCGTGGTGGACGGTGCTCCGTCCTGGCAGGTGCAGCCCTGGCGGCCAGAGACAAAGGAGGACACGATCCTGTCGCAGGTGGAGAACCCAGACACGGCTCGCGCACTGCACCTGATCAACAAGCCGCCAGTCTGGATTGAGTCACTGGAGGCCTACTGTCTGGACTTCGGTGGCCGTGTCGCCGCTGCATCAGTGAAAAACTTCTTGCTGTCACACCCGGACGACATGGACAAGACGCTCATGCTGTTCGGCCGCACCCAGGACCGGCAGGTGTACTCGATGGACTACGCCCACCCGTTCACACCGGTGCAGGCCTTTGCGATTGCTCTCAGCAGCATGGACTCCCACCTCGTGACATTTGATTAGACTTCTGTTGGTTGCGGAGTCGGTGCTCGCACGCGGCGAGGCGAAGCGTGTATTAAGTCTCCTGCGTGAAAATTCGGCGATCGACTGCCGATCTCGTGTGTCACCGACTTGCTGGCTTTCCGATGGCTGGGCCCCATCTGTTCCCGGCCAATCCAAGCATCTCTGTAACTAGCCCCCACCTGTAGATCCACACTACGCCAAGTTTATCGTAGCAAGTTCCATTTTGGCTTTCGTGTAAAATAATAGCGATCGTGCTGCATTTTTTTTTCAGTCTTCTGGTCATCACATTAGCCTCTTCTTGTCAGATACGACATCAATCTCTTCAAAAGGATGTCATGGCATGCCGGAGTCACCATCCGAGCTGCCACTTGATTCAGGGAGATCAACATCCGACTTCGTCTCATTCGTGCGCAATCTGGGCTTGGCACTCGGAAGAAGACGGACAGAGCAAAGTTCGCAACACTGGTATTTGCAAAATGACTCAAAGTGACCATTACTCCAGGGAGAATGGAAACGCTATTCGGAGGTCTAGATGTAGTTTCTAGACTTTGGTGGCCTCCTGGACGGGCGAGTGCTCAAGCAGGTAGCTATCGTCCTTGGCCACCTCGCCGGACTTGGACGTCGTCATCAAGGACACACCCACAGTCACGACTGGCGGGACGATGAGCGTCACGATAAAGGTGATCATGCTGCTCTGCGAGTAGAGCCCCTCCGGCAGGATGAACCAGTTGAAGCCGCCGACAAACTTGCCCTGCGCAATGACGCCGCAGATGAAAATGGTAAGCAAACCAGCAGCGCTGCCGGCCAGAGCACCCGTGCGAGTCGCGCGCTTCCACGTGCCGAGCAGCATGGGGCCCACGGCAGCCGTACACAGCAGATCAGCGATCAGGTAAAGTGTCAGGATGTCGTACTGCTGGTATCCGATCGCGATGGCCGGCGCGTTCAGAAGCACGCAGATAACACGCGCGTGCATCAGCGAGAGCTTGGGGAAGCACGTCGTGAGCTCAGCCGCGAGGCCCATCTGGATGGAGTCGGACACTCCGCTCGACAGCATGGCGATGACGATAACGATGAGCACCTGCCAGCCACGCCCCATGTCGATCAGGATCGCGAAGAACAGGGTTCCGTCCGGGTACGCCAAGTACGAGACCATGCCGGCCATCGCGAGCGCCACGGTGAACAACGCAATGATCACGCTGGCAATGAGCGCGGCCTTGCGGAGCGTGTGGTCGTCGCAGGCGGCATACACACGCTGCCAAAAGCCCGTGAAGAAGAGGTTGGACGCCGTCACGGCAATGACCAACGTCACCAGCGTCTCGAAACCCGCGGTAGTGAAGGCAGCCACGTTAGTGTTCGACCAAGCTCCATCCGGGATGGAGACGTGGAAGAACATGGCAATGCAGACAACTGCGACGAGACCGACCACACCGATGCCCTGCCACACATCCGTCGCGAGACTGGCGCGCAGACCACCAATGATGAGGTAGAGGTTCGTGAGGAACGCCACGATGAGGATCGTAACGATCGGGTGCGCGTTGGGGGACATCATGGTCGTGAGCTGCGCGATGCACGTGTACTCGGACGCCAGGCAGATGAACTGGTAGAACATCGAGATGAAGCCGACGTACAGCTGCATGATGTAGCCGAAGCGGTTCGCGACTACGTCCGTCATGGTGACGTTCTCACCCAGCGCAGAGCGCGTGTACGGACCGACTAGCGCCAGCACAATCATGCCAGTGACACCCGAAAGCGCGTAGCCGATAACTCCCCACGAGCCGGCATCCACGCCAATCTGCGGGTACGAGAAGAGCGTTCCAGCGCCGATACCAGCCGAGAAAAAGCACCACGCCAGACGCAGCGTCGTCGTCGAGTTCTTCGCACTGCACCCGACAACAATGCAACATGTAAGAGCAGTGGAATTTTACTACTGGCAAGTTCCACCACATCGCACCTGACGAAGCTCGTGACCGAGTTGATTTCCATGCGTCGGCTCACGACGATAGCGTACGCAGCCACCGCAATGAGCGTAGCGGCCATCACGCCGTAGGTCACTCCACTTGCAAGCATCCTGAAAACTAAGGCCGAAACACTTGATCAGAATTCCAGCAAATCTCGTCCACAGAACTCACTGAGCCTTACCTGGTGGGTTCTAGTGACGGTTGGAGCAGCAGACAGCAGAGACGCAGACAGTCAAAACAACAAGAAGTCGCAGCAGTCCCTCCGCCGGTATGACCCGGATCAGGTTCTAAGGGTCTAGTTCTCAGCCGGCCAACGCATGGAACTGGTCCATGGCTGGCGTTCGGCACCCCTCGCTGATTGAACGTCAGTGCATACAGGAAGAGACCAAGCAGCACACAATACACACAAGCCAAGAAGGTGCTAAGTACCGGAAGAGGCGACACGAACTTGAGCGGCTCGAAGCGAATTGGCAAATGAGACTTTGCTGGCAGTGAGTGGCTGCAAGCTGTTTACAATCGGGAGGTGATTGGAAGCAGCACTTTTTGGTGGATGTAAAGTCACAATCCTCGAGGAAGATTGTCATGTCGGGCGGTGCATGTTCGACACGACCATCAGAACTTCTGACATAAGGGCAGTGACCAACTCGGAGCTCGTAGATGCCGCTAGATCAAAAAATGATCTAGCGGCATCTCGAAGAATACCGTCGTGGCCCCGAAGCTGTCTCGGACCGCGAAATGTTCGAGTGGATGAACCCATCAGTGGTTTCAAGGGTGAGTTTGTCGATTTACCTGATGAGGAACTGCGTGCTTACTGTGGTCTGCCCACTGATGTGTACGGTGACTTCTCCCAACTACCCATGAAGTTGTGTATTGGTGACTTGCTGTGCTGCGGCGAAACCCTTGCCAACGGCTCGATGGGCAAGGTGACGGACACGGTTGAGCACCTGACTGGCCGCAAGCCACTTGGATACAACGACAACCTGCTCCAGTACAAGGAGATATTCCCCAAGAACGAGTAACTTGCAAATTCTCGCGAGTTCTGGACGTGATAGATTGCCAAAAGGACTGCAATTTTCTCTATAGCTACTATGGGAACAAATGAAAAAAAACGTGCTAATTGATCCCCCTCAAGTCTCGATCATATATCGCCACTTCACGACGAAATGACGCGCTGTACAAATACCCGTCACCAGATATCAGGCAAGTTTGACGGCCAAGATTGCTGCTTCATTGAATGAGTCACGACTTGTGATAGGGCCGCGGCACTGCACTCGAGAAATGCTGGGACTGGCATCTCTTTGCAGTGAAAGGTTTCTCTTGGTTCTGCTGTCGAGATTAAGATGCTTCGTTAATTATACCTCGAAGTAGTACGTGAGTTGTATTTTATGTGTTAGCCTCCTAAGTTGAGTTATTCTGCAACACCGAAGCAGAGAATTTTGCATTTTCTGGACATGTACTACTGTACAACAACTAAAGCAGAGGACACTGTCAAAATGTCTGTACTACCAGCAACGGAGAGAGGCAATTAATGACCTTAATCTTGCCACAAGATTCGTACGCCTACAGCCTACTTTTATTCATAAATAACCTCCGTGTTGCTGTAATTCCCTGTACGAGATTGTCAGCTCAAGTAAACGCCTATCGAAATCGTTACATTCATCACGGATGTCACCATGAACAGTGCCGCAAGGAATGAACCTAGATTTTCGATGTGGTCGAATTCAATTCCAGCCATCATCTCTAATACAATGGACGTATAATCGACAACAATTTCAACACCCATTTGAAATACGAGCATGACGAGCTGATTCAATCTCCAGGCTGCAACGCTTATCTGCTCCGACACAACTTCTTCTTCTCGAAGTAGAGAAAAATGTGGGTGACTGCTGTAGAAGAAAATAATTGCTGCCGAACACCCGATGGCAATATACTCGGCGTACATGTCGGCATCGAGCTCAGCGGTGTGAAAGGCCTGCACCTGCCGGCGCCACATCTCAAACTCGGTATTCACGGCTAACAAAGACTGTCGCCTTCGCTTTATTGCTTTTATTTCATCCTTGGGCAGACTGTTTCTCAAACGTTGTGGAGTAGGTGACGCTGTTTCAAGCAAAAGTATGCCTTCGCGTTGAACAATACTCCATCTCACAAATCTTGCCTTTCCAACACGCAGACAAGTCTCGATCAAAGCCATTAGGAGCGTACCAATAACTGCGGTCCCTGTACTGCTAATACCCAAAAGAATGATTCTGGCTTGAGTATCGATTAACACAGTCGGTAAGCCCACGAGGACACACATGATGCGGGTGCTTCGTACGCGTTTCCTAAGTATGTAACATTTGGCAAATTCTTGAACACCGAGTTTGAACGCAATACTTCCAATTACAAAGCCAGTGACTGCATCGGTGCCACGATCAACTATTCGCTGACGACTCAGTAGGTGAACAAAAGCGGTAACCAACAGCGCAGGAGTTGCTAAATGTGCGTTTATCATGTAAGCTCGCCAGAAGGAAATGGTACGATACTGGGGCAAAGTAGGCGACGCAGTAGTATAAGGAATGATCTTTGAATGCTTCTTTCGTGAGGGTGCGAGAACAGATTTTCTCGATTTCTCTTGCTTTGCGATGAGCCGAGCATGTCCTTGACATGTTTCTTCATAGTAGAGCTTCTTGACTGCACGGGAAATCCCAGTAAAATATCCCAGCAGTAGGAAATTGTCCGCGTAGCATTCCACTTTATACTCCAACCTGTCAGGATGTGTGCTCGACATGTAAGCAGCAGCATACCCAAACGTGACCACCGTGATTGCCGCCGTAATAAAAGAAGAGAGTGTAGCTCGCATGAGCCTCTTTAAGCAACGCCATACCGTCGGGGGCTGGTCAGGTAAATCAAGAAATCGCAGTGAAATCAGCAGAGGGAGAAAATACAAAAAGACCACCGTACAAAACGTGACTGAGGCCCAAACTGAATTCGCGATAATCAGCTCGCCCAGGGACTGGTCACGTAAACGTTTGCCAGATAAAGCATTTCCTAGCGAATAACACGCACTAGCGGCCCATGCAGCCGCAACACTACCTGTAGCATTTCTTACTACTGCTATCTGCATTCTTAAAGCTCGCGAGCAGACAAAAAAACTTGGGAATCGCGGGAGTTTCCAAAAACCACCTGAATTTCTCGTAGAACCGACTCTTGACGATGTTGCACCTCCCATATTGGAGAACATTGGTCCTAGCTGCGCAACGTGATCGCTATCGTCACGATGTACTCCAACGCGGGTCATTGTTCACTTATGCAGTTGTGTGCTAGAATTATCTCACGGTGTTTATTTATTGCTAGGCAACAAATAGCGCAACCACCACGCCAAAGCGTACTAAAAAACCAAGAAAATCGCTACGTAGCTGCCAAGTGCGATTTTTCCTAAAAACACCCTGCCTAAATCGAGTTCTCTAGCTTTCGGCCAACTGTCTTCATGCAAAATCTTTCGAACAGACTTCAAAATCAGTTTCCCATTGTCAAGAATGGAGCCATCCATCTCCCCCCCCCCCGCTGCTAAGTCACATCGTCCGTCTCGTCAACGCTTTCCTCCTACCAAGAACATCGACGCCGTCTACAACCAACAAGAATAAATTCTTCAACTTTACAGAACTTTTCTGCCTTTCACGGCCAAAGCCATGGACCAAGCCGCCTCAAAAGGGTGTTTTGACATTGCTTTATGGCTCCACTCCCACCGAAGTGAAAGGTGCTCGACCGCTGCAATGAACGGAGCAGCTGCTGACGGACACAAGAATTGTGCAATGGCTACATAATGTCTACCGTGAAAATTGCAAACCTGGGGACAACTTGATTCGAGTTGCCGTCTGTGCGAATTAGATGGCCGCAGAGTGGCCTTCAGGTTGGGATCAGCTTTCTGAAAAATACATAATCCCTCAAACGACAATATATAAAGGGAAGACATTGTAGACATCGGCTGGGAGCCCACAAACAGGAATGGCTGTGTGAACATTCAAGTATACATGAACTGTAGGTGCAACAGGTTGGCAGCCAACTTGGCTATACTGCAACCCCCTGACCATGTACACTTCAAGTACGATTAGCAACAGCAACTTGACGATTGTACTTCAGAAGTATCCATGATCCATGATTATGTGAAGCAAATGCAACCCAGACGTAAATTCAACAAGCCTTCGGTTCTATACCGAAGGATCCCAACTTTGGGATCGTGGCCAATTCGTGGAACTTTGTTATTATATAATAGCACCATGTCTTACACATGTATTCTCGCGCATACAATGGTGAATCCACAACTCGAGTCGAAAAGATCATCCGTGGTAGCCTGCATCAGCCCATATCACTCTCCAAAATAGCCTCGGCTCCATTTATACTGACAGATCTGGCGACTCATTTTGTACCCTTTTATTGCTTTTTGAAAGCGGCGCCTTCAGATCTTCAAGAAGCAAAAGCCGGAGCTTTTGACCATCCTGCAACATGCTGAGAACATCCTAGTGACCGATGTGTGGCGACTGCTGAAGCCCACAACAGGCAAATCTGCAACACTACGAGAAGCACTTATCAGCAGATCTGCCAGTGCGGCCGACAAGTATCAATGGAGTATCATCTATTGCTTCGAGAATATTGATCCTATATATGCTGATTTTGGGCTGCGAAAGTTGTGTTCACTTTGAGTTCATCCGGATAGTCGAGCACAGTCTGCTGTGCCTTTGCAAATCTCTATTCGTGTCCTTCAAGTACATGGGATCCTACACATTCTGGCTATTACTCGTTTCATGAACAGGAACAATACCGTATGACCGTGGGCTGCATTATCATGAGCTGCATCAATTTCAGTACATGTACAGGTCTCGAAGAACTTTGCCCTGAGTTTTGCTAAACCATCAGCCGATCTCCACCACCGGAGGGCTGCACTGCCGCCTCGACATGTTCATTCTCTTGCTTGCCACATGGATTGTAATCCCGACATCACTCTCACCAACCCGCGCAAATTGCAAGCTGCCATCCTGGTCCCCATCACTTCGGTCGATCCTGCTGGAAATCCCAGGCTGGGATTCCAAAATTGCAGTTCATTTCCGAATTGGCCACCAACCACTCCGACCTGTCGAATTCATCTACGTGTACTCCATGCGGTACAGCTACTTCCTGGTACTTCTCCTAGTCACCGTCGCGGCTACCGTCCAGGGCCTCGCGAACGACGTCAACTCTCTCCAGACCAGCAATATAAAGAGCAGCCCCAACCAAGCAATAGTGGATGGTGACAGCTTGCGCCGCAACCTCAAGGGCAGTAGTACAACGGAGACCGAAAATGGCGCAGAGGACGAAGAGAGAAGCAAGTTGTCGAGTCTTTTCAGCAAGATGGCGTCGGGATTCAAGGGTAATACTAAATACGCCAAGGCTCTGGAAACGTCTCCAGAATTTATCAATGCGGTGAAGAAGAATCCTGCTTTTTCCATGACCCTGAAAGATAACCAAGACCTCGTCAAGATATTTGCAAAGAATCCTACCCTTATGAAGCAGTTCGAGGACCCTGTAACCACCAAGGCGTTGGGAGATGCGCTAAAGAACCCGACACTGCTCAAAAGTTTCCAGAAAGATAAGGATATCAAGAAGATCATCACAGCTTTTCCGACGGTTCCGAGTGGGCTGACCAACACGCAAATCGAAAAGATTGGACAGGCTGTGGCCAAGTCCAATACAGTGAGCAGAGGTATCAGCGACGAGGGACAGCAACTTACGGCTTGGGGTGCGGCGATTGTGGGGACAATTATTATCGTGATCATCGGCATACACATCGCAAACAAGAAATAAATTGTCACCGTGCTATAGCTTTCTGCGTTCAACTTCCAGGAATTGAGCGGTGAATCGTCTTGCAGATGGCATTCAAGGAAATCACGAGAACATTTATTTACATGTACAGCCAGAGCGATCGACCCTCGTCAGTGAAGACTGTAAACCCCGCTGCTTCACTTGAATTGCACTCGTTTGCTTGGCTGGACAACTTTTGTATTTGATACCCTGCCAAACTCGTTGTGCCTTTTCGCAGCTGATCGGTTGAAATGACTGGCAAGCAGCCCAATTGACCTTCATTCTACGTTAGACATGCCAACCGAACATGTGCAGGCAAGGTGCTGGCCTCGGTCTTGGAGGTCGGCGCGGCTGTGGTGCTGGTTGGCAGGGTCTGTGGCTTTAATTCTCTGGATTTTAGATCCAGAGTCTTGAGGGGATACCATTTTGCCCAAAATAACCTTTTCTTTTGATACAGGTACGGAACCTAAAATAAACGTGGATATAGCGTCCCTTTGAAAAACCTGTGACCACAGTAATACCTGGTATATTACATGTAAAATCAATCTGAACTTCTCGTTATGGTAATATTCACCGTGAGATAACATAATTGTACCATATATGTAATATATAATAAAATATACCCCATACAAACGTGATGATAACCGTGTTTGAATAATTGATATCCTAATGACACTGAGTAAAACCAAGTGAATGTTGACTGTAGCGACTAGGGAAGACATAAAAAAATCAATAACCCAGAAATGTTGCACGAAGATAGTGGGTCAAACGAAGATAGCATCTTGCGGGTAATAGATCAAACGAAGATAGTATCCTCGTGGGTTATACGACAGGGAACTTTACCACCATGCAGTAAAAGAAGCTGCCAGGCAGAAACCTTCCTTCGACAAACGAAACAGCTCACTGTTGGTAAGCCTTACACTGTAAGGTCGCAACAAAAGACGTTTTGCTGCTATATAGTCGAGCATGGAGCACTAACACAACTTACTGATATGGTCCTACCTCTGTCGCTCACTGTCGTTGGGGTCCGTCGGCAGACGACGAGAGGATCCTTCATCATTATGACAAAGCATCAAGTAGGAGGACCTAATTTGGACTATTCGATAACAAAAATCCAGAGCTTCCCCGTGTAAAACACAGCATTAGTTTATTTCCTATAACAATGCATCCGGATAGCATAATATAAAAGATCAGAGTAGATAGTTTCCCCGGTTATCCTGCCCCCGAATGAAACAGGCCCTAAAAGACGAGTTGCGTCTGGCAGATGGAGACGCTCTGACAGCTCTCCAGCACACAGGGCGATTCGAGACGCCGGGGCGCAGCAGTGACAAACGCTCGGTGCTGCCGCTCATGGCCAATAACGTGTGGCGTTGGGTTTTGGCCGAGCTGTGACAGCTCTGTATCCCAGACAACC